>JABSTL010000457.1:0-89618 GCA_013759095.1 Fusarium sp. NRRL 29148
AATAAAGCTTCGGAAGAGCAGCACGTATCGCGCTGTAGCAAATATTCCAATTCCCTTCATCACACACTGCTCATGCATTTCAACAAGACCTCAATCAACTACAAGTGTATATAAATCCTTTTTACTTATATTTCTTATGCAAACCCCGATTCTTCAATAGAGTCCCATTGACAAATACCAGCGACATGGTGTGGTTTTGCAACCTCTGATACCTAGAGTTGCTTTCAAGCATACATACGAGAAGCTCTCAAGCGAGGACAGGATCAGCCTCATCTGAAGATCATATCCTGATGTCAATCGCTTATCAAAGACCGTTATATGACAGCTCGGTAACGAGATATCGATGGATCCCTGTGTCACACCACTGCACAGTCATACATACAATTTGACAGGAGACTCCACCGCGGCCAAGACGCAGCGAGGCGGAAACGAGCCATATCCCCATTTTTGCCTGCGAGATCGGCTTTCTTGCGGAAACCCATTTCTAGAAAGAGCCGCAAGTTAAATCCAGTATCTCTGATATCCTCTCTCTATATTTCCGGGATCTTGGGAAACTCTGTGTGATACCCGACGCGTCTCTTATTGGAGATATGAGAAGTTGAACTGCCCATCAACGCTAAGCTCCAGAGAGATGGGACACAAATACTGTGCCGCGCCATGGTTATCCTGTTGCCCTTTCTTGACTAGACAATCATTCTCAAGAGAGCGAATTATCGACATGGCCTTTCCATCCGGTCTGCATCCACAATCTGCCGTCCTCCTCCTTCTACGTTGACAAGTTAGCGTACGATCGGCTCCGACAATTGGAATCGGCTCAGGCCCCGCTTGACCAGATTCAGACACTCTCGAATCCGGGGAAAGGGTCAATGGAAGACGAAACAAGTAAGATCGTCCATTTCCCCCGCATTTGAAGTCCTCAAACCGTTACATCAAGCAAAAAACACGAATTAAAACGATATATTTTGAGGCATGAAGAGTGAGATTCTGTGCTTGCGGCTGCATTGCGGAACTCGTGATGCGGATCCCCCATGTCGGGTGGTGGGGCAGTGAACTGACTTGATCGTACGTGACCTTGAGCCTGGGAGTTATATAAAGAGCCTGCTGATCGCTCCCTCTTGGTGGAAGGAAAGAGAAATTCCAAGATTATGAGACTAGCAGTGACTTCATTTACAACACTTTTTAATCCACAATTCCGTGGGCCGGTATCCAGGAACATAAATCGATCTTTCTACGCTACCATGAGAGCTGCTAGGTATTACGGCATCAAAGACATTCGTGTCGAGCAGGTCCCTGAGCCTTCAGTGCAGCCAGGTCAAGTCAAGGTCAGTATCTCTCATTATATCGCTCTGATGTGTATGCTAATAGATACAGGTTGCTCCTAAATTTGTTGGCATCTGCGGCACAGGTAAGGATCCGGTTCAACATCTAGCCAAATGCTGACAAGTATCAGATCTACACGAATATCTCGGAGGACCCAACTTCTGCCCAACCAAGCCTCACCCCCTCACATCAGAAAGTATTCCCGTGACACTCGGCCATGAATTCTCAGGAATCATCTCCGAAGTCGGTCCCGGCGTAACCGGCTTCGAAGTAGGTCAACCTTGCGCAGTCCAACCAACCCTCTTCTGCGGCCACTGCGCAGCATGCCACACCAGCGCCGAGAACGTCTGCCACACCGGCGGCTTCCTTGGTCTCTCTGGCGGTGGCGGCGGTCTTTCCGAGTCAGTCTGTGTGAACGCGACGCACGTTTTTGCGCTGCCAAAGGATCTACCCCTCGAGATCGGAGCTCTTGTCGAGCCGCTCTCCGTAGCTTGGCATGCCATGTCTGCAGCGTCGGAGATCAATGACAAGTCCAAGGTTGCCATTTTGGGTGGTGGTCCAATTGGTTTGGCGATGATTTTGTGTCTGAAGGCTAAGGGCGTTAGTGAGATTATTGTCTCTGAAGTTGCTGCCTCGAGACAGGAGTTTGCAAGGCAGTTTGGTGCCACCACGGTTGTGAACCCAATCAAAGAAAACCTCAAGGAGATCGCTCTTGGCTTGACTGGTGGTTTGGGTGCTGACGTTGTGTTCGATTGCGCCGGTGTACCAGCGAGGTGAGTTGTCTTTCACTAGGCTCTGTGAACATACTAACAGTGAATAGTGTCAAAGGCGCTTTCGAAGTTGTGAGAACAAGAGGCACTGTTGTAAACATTGCGATCTGGGAGAAGGAGATCCCTTTCAACCCTAATTGGTTGACCTTCAAGGAGAGTGCCTACAAATCCGTTTTGGGATACCAACGGGAGGACTTCCAAGCGGTCATCGACAACCTCGCTTCTGGGGCAATTAAGCCTAGCCAGATGATCACCAGAAAGATCAAGATGGAGAACATTGTTGAGGATGGTATCAATGCGCTGATCACCGATAAGGACAACCAAGTCAAGATCCTGGTGGACGTTAATGACAAATGAACAAATATGAAGGAAACAAGTAAGAAGGAGTTTGTGGAGTTCGAATAGGTAGTTGCTGAGAGATAGCGAGTATTGTTTTAAATCATGTGATTTCCATGTCCAAAGTTACTCCTGTCCTTCTATGGTAACCTCAAGATTCATCACTACTAATGCCCCCAATCATACGAACTGACGCTTCCTAGATGAAAGATGAATGCCCTCAAGATCACTGTCATCATCTGAGTCCCGCTTTCGCTTCATAGTAGATTGAACAAAGCGGGGATATATAACATGGACATACACATGGATAACTTCCGCGATGGACGACTGGTAGTCTTTGGATCTTCTTGGACAGAGCCTCATGCTCTTCTGGGCTCTTTGAGCTATGAAGTTTCTATGGGATCAAAATTAGCGGATCGGGTTATGTTTGATCAGATGATTGAAGATGAAGAGCTGAAGAACAGTGGGGAGGTTAAAGCGATACATCATATGCAGCTGAGATCACAAGTTCAACGTCATTGATAATGGTTTTTATTCAGATTACATACGGGATACTAAAGGATATCTAATGACATATCCCTAATTGTTGCAGAGCGCTCCTCAACCTCTCCTAATGGACGCGATTTGATAGGAACATAATGAATGCTGGAATGGCTCATAGAAATATACTGATTATCAGCTACATCAGCATTGGCAATGTAAATAGTTCCGCTGACACTAGAATTAGTAGCCGCGGGCCTCGCGTGCTATAATTAGGCACGTACATACATGCAGATTCAGCAACATACACCCACCTCGATGGCTCGATACGCGACATACTCTGTTGAAAGTTGTCCCCCAGGTCTATATTCATTTATAGACGCCAAGGTATGTTAGAAGCTCTCATTGACGAACTTCTGTCCAAGGCGGAATGAAATAATAGCACACGCCGTGAATAATACATGCCGTCCCGTCAGCAACCCAATGTATCCAATGCCAACCTGGGAAACGACTTCCAACAAAAGCCCCCATACATCTCGCTGGATTTAGCCCAGCACCTCCGTATCCATATCGCGCGAAAGCACTAGCAAAGCTCATGGTCCCGACACTCAATCCTACCATGAATGGTCCTAGCGCTGGACCAATGATCTTCGCTTGTCGCGGGTCCAGACCAACACCAAACGCGAGGAACAGTAGAAGGGTAGCTGATACTAGTTCGACAACAAATATCTCCTTTGGCGGGACGATATCCGTGAACAGCCAGCATCCCCCGACTTTAAAGTCTCGACCTCCCCAGCTTGCCCTGACCAACAAACCAGCCAGGGTGCCGCCGCCGATCTGAGCTGCGACGTACAGTATCAGACGCGGTAACGAGCAAAGCCGAGCGCAAAAAGTCGCAAAGGTGATCAGAGGGTTGAAATGAGCACCTGAAATCGCTCCAAAAGACGTGATGAAGAGCGTTATGAAGATAAGGTTCGTTATACCGCCAATGAGAGGCCCCAGGAAAGCTGCATTGTCAAAACTCCCAAATCGTTGTGTTGGGGCAGCTGGAGCAGTATCCGGAGAGATATTTACCCATATCGTTATGTACACAAACAGTAGAGTGCCTGCTACCAGTCAGTCGACAACTTGAGGCCGACAGGTGAACTTACCAATTCCCTCAATAAGCGCCGCTTTCCATAAATCCAGATTCTTGATCGGACGCATGTCCATCAACTCCCAGAACGACATGTGTGGCGTCGCATCTGGTGCATGATGCAGTAAATGGTCGTCCTCCGATGTTCCCCCTTCGACAACGTAGGCTTGATTAGCACCGAGTCTTCCAGCGAAGGGTTGACTATTGCTTCGGTAATGAGGGCCTGAAGGCTCTGAGCTGGGTCTGGCTTCGACATCGCCGCTGTCGCTTGCCTTTCGGCGGTTCGTCACTGCCATGATTTCAATGATCCGGGATTCAATATTGAGTTTTGCAGTGAATAGGTTCGGAGATTTTTCAAGGCAAACATTGTCGTCTGGTAATATATGACAACAGCGGCCGCTCCTTGTAGATGAGAGCGAGGTTTCACCGATATTGCATTGTAATGAGTTTTGAGATCTTACGAGAGCCGCTAGTAGCGTCTTACACATACTGACAGTCGCTGACTAACGCTGACAGAAGTAGAACTGAACAAGGTTTGAGTGAACACCAGTGGGGATCCTCAGATTGAAGGTGTTTTGGCGGAAAATAATGGATCTCTCCATGCCGATTTTACCGAACATGATAATTGCCCATGAACCTGAACCGCTCTCATGAACTCCAGCATTCACGACTCGGCGTCGTACCCGCTTCAAATAGGTATCTTGAGTAATATCACAACTTATGGACTTTTGACCCATGCAATAACCACTTGATTCCCTCCACTGTATCATTTGTTCTCTTTTCAACTTGTTTGATCAATTGAGGGAAGAATTCCCAGAAATGATGGGGTAGACCAGGATACAGATCCAGTCTCGTGGAGATGCTGTCTTCCTGAAGAATCCGCTCGTAAATGATACTCTCATCCCTCAGACCATCAAGTCCACAGACTTGAAAGTACGTGGGAGGAATTCCCGAGTGTCCTGATGGATGGACAGCAGGCACTGCGATGGGTGATGTCGGGTCTGGCTTATATGCAGCTGAAGATATTTTAGCTTCTCCCTAATCCAATATCTCAGGCTTTCTTACCAACGAATGCGCGAGCGAGTTCCTCTGGAGGTATAGTCACGTCTTTGTTCTGCTCATGGCTGACGTAGTCGTCCTTGTACTTCTCAGGGACGCATGGTGGAGGAAGAAGAGGTCCAACACCGAGAAACTGCCCAGTGACCTTTGCAGGAGATCCAAGGTCACGGTTTAGATATACCACGCCGTTGGCAATGTTTGCTCCGGCAGAAGTGCCACCGATGATGAGGCCCGCTGCAGGGGATGCGGAAGGGTGGACTTGCGTAGGATTCTGAGCGATCTGCTCAAGATCAGTGCCGTTACGAACAACAACTATCAAATACAATTACATACCCAATGCAAAGCATCAACTCCATCATGAATAGCCTGAGGAAAGGGATGTTCTGGAGCAAGACGGTAGTCAAGACAGACTACGATAATACCAGTTTTGAGAGTCAATATTCTGTTAGACTCCATATCATCATGGCGAGTCCCTAGACAAAAGCCCCCGCCATGGAAGAATAAAAAGATAGGCAGCTCGTCTCCAGGGACGATAGCGGACGGAGAATAAACATATGCAAGAATACTGCTGCCGTCACGAACAGGTATCTCGATATCTCGCTCGGTCAGGTTCGGAGGAGGGCCTCCTAGTGCGTCTCGCGCCTCATTTTTGTGCTTGTTTGATGTGGCTCGAAGAGTTGGTATGTCGATATTGGCCGGAAGCGGCGGAGGGCTGCGGGACTTTAAGATCTGTTAGTGGGCATTGTTAGTGCTGCTCTTGTCGGGCTTCTAGTGGGGGAGGAGGGGACATGCCTGGAGAAATTCGGGGTCAGGCTGCGCGCTGGCGAGGATTTCCGAGCTAGGAGCCATCTTGGAGGGGTCTAGGGACGCTTTAGACTCGAATGGACCAAGGTGACAAATAATCATATGGGGAAATAAATACAGCTGTGAACGAACTGTCTAATGAGCCTTCACGTAATTCACCACGGACATCAAAAGACCGCGATTGACCGGGCCCACCACTGGAACTAACGAACATGGCGCAACAAGGGCCTTAACCGAAGGCCAATCAACGGAAGAAGCGGTAGATTGAGCTTCGGGTGCCCACATTCCCCCGCAAACGACAAATCCGGGGAGCAGTTGTTGCTGCAACCTGCTCCAAACTCAACTCCATCGTACGTTGGATCGTGACACTCGATCTATTGATCACAGATTGCATACGCTCTCAGCATGACCCCAGACCAAGCAGAACGTCCGACTCCGCCGGAGACGTGGAAGGGCCATCGCGCATGTTTCGAATGCAGACGGTATGTGAAACTTTGCTTCCAACTTTCTCGATTGACGCATGCTAACCGTCCCAATAGAAAGAAGACGCGATGTAAGCTGCGGTTTTCCGTTTCCGAACGCGAACTGACAAGGGCCCAGGTGACATGAAAAAACCCAACTGCGGTTTGTGCACAAGAATTGGCCAATCCTGCACGTTCCCAACAAAGCGAAAGACACCGCAACGACGTCGCCAGGAGAATCAGATCGACTCACTGAAGCTCGGTAGGCCCCAATCATCCGTAGTGAGTGTCGCTGAGCGCTGACTTGAGAATCAGAGCGCCTCGTCAGTCTGCTTGAGTCAAGGTTAGGCGAAGGGCAAGACATCGACATGCTCCTATCGCAAGCAGAGCAGCTTCCGAAAGTCAACGATATACATACACCAAACTCCCTCGACAGAGAACAAGATCAGCCTATGCGAGACGACAGCAACGACGAATCACAGTCAGAAATTATCGTTTTTGGTACAAGCATTACGGCCGAAGATTCAACCTCTCCAGCTTCGACTTTCCGCTCAACAGAAGCAGACGCCCCTACCTGGTTGGGGATACCAGTGCCCGTATTGACCGAACTTGTTCATTTATTCTTCTCCAAGACCCAAGGATGGCTTCCGCTTCTTCATAGGCCACGATTCCTCGCCCAGTTCATGAAGAACGGCGCATTCGATGATAGAAATCACTCCAACACTGAATCATTGCTCCTCTGCGGCATGTGTGCCTTGGCAGCTCGCCACTCCACAAGCTCATGGTTCCACGACATTCCAGCACCAGACCGTGGACAGGTCTTTCTGGAGAAGGCCAATGCATATTACGAAAAGTGTCAGTCCGGACAAGCACCAAATCTCGAATACCTGCAGGGATGCATCTTGTTAGCTGCCTACGAATATGCTTCAGGCCCATCCCACCGCGCATGGATCCTTGCGGGCGTCTGTGTCCGCCTAGCCTATGATCTAAATTTGTGTAGCATGGATGAGCAGGATGAATCAGGTGACTGGTCAGTTCTAGAAGAGCAACGTCGTGCGTTTTGGATTACCTGGGAACTCGATAGTTTTGGCTCTCTCATGTCAAGACGGCCAAGTTCGATCAACCGGTCCATGGTCATGGTCAGGCTCCCAGTTAGCGACGAGGCATGGTTTGCAGACCGGCCAGTTAACTCACCTATTGTCGACCCAAGACCCAGTGAGGTCTGGAAACTCCTTCTCGATTCTCCAAATCAGGACCCCCGGGCATGGTTTCTCATAGCCAACATTCTCTTGAGTGTTGCAAGTGAGTATGTAGCCGGTCGGTTCACATGTCAGCGGGATAAGGAGGAGCTTATTGATGCTATTACGTGCTTATCACTGGCCATGTCGCAGAGGTTCAACTTGGAGACCCTAGAGCGAGAGGTATCTTCAGGTGATGCTGCAAGGCATAACTGGATTATTGGCATGCATCTCATGTTGACTTGCACCCGGACAACCATTCAAGCCACGTTCAAACCCGAAAGCCCGGAGACACTGCGTTCGCCTCGTCACTTATCACGGATATTCTATCACTGGTATCCGGACTATATCCCTCTATGCCAACCTTTCCTAGCATGCTGTCTGTTATCGGACCGAGCATACCCGTCACAAGAGATGACAGATGCTTCCTATACCGGTTACTACAGCACTGAGCTGGTCAGCCTTATCTTGTCGCAGTATGCCACTGTGTGGAACCTTGCCTCGATTGTAATAAGTACGTCTTGGCTGCTTTCTAGCGTGCTCTTTTACTAACGAGAGGCAGATCTGAAGGCTTCATTGATGCGCCGTGACAAGGATAACTCATTTGAGAAACGATTTGCCTTATTCTTCCCTTCAAGGGTTCCCAATAATCGGAAAGATGACCAGCCGACCATGGGTGGAGGGCTCGATGTGGAGGAACAGAGAAATGAGAACGTATCAGCAGAAAGCAGTTCTGGTGACAGTGACTTGCAGCAACTTCTTCAGCCGACGGAACTGGGAGATGCAGAGTCATTGATGACAGAACTTGCCAATATTGCTGGAAGGGGATTACCAAGATATGTGCCAGGAGATACTCAACCCGATTGGAACAGCGGCATTTCTCTCAACTTTCTTGACGAGGATCATCAGCATCTCAATTACCTACAGTTGTGATAGAAGTGCGACGGGACATGCTTGAGGATGCAAATGAGCTATGAGGCATATGTAGATGAATTATTGAAGTAATGGTATCACATATTGAATCATGTACAAATGCCCTTACCTTTACTTGCTATGAAGGTGATTCCGAGTGCTTGATACGCGCTGTTGTTCGTGACAGAGCTTCCCTTGATCCGGCGCAGTGGTAGACAAAAGGTTCATAGCTGCGAGCGCGGAGTGTACGTTGCTAGAGATGGTTGGAACATTTAAACCTGCTTCTATTTCTTCAGCTAATGACACCTTGGCAATACTAATCACTAGTCTGACAGAAGCTATCTTCAGGGGGCAAGAAAACACCAAACGTTAATATAAAGTGTCAAAATAAGCTTAGCAAAGAGTCCCCTAAGCTTAGGCTAAATTTACCTAAATAATATCATCGCTTAGGGTCAAGGTGCTGAGTTTTCTTTCCTCCCCTACCTAGTGCGTGAAAAGCCACCCACTTCACGACGTCACCAAGGCAGCCTAGAGGCTCTGAACATGTTAGGTCAATCAAGAGCTCTTATTCTCCTGGTAGCTCACTTCCGCCCTACTCTCGAACTGCTTATCATGCGTTTCTGGCCGCACGGTCTCATCAACTTCCAGGTGGGTCTTGGAATCAATCTCAACTGGTGCATCAATGGTTGCATCAAACTCGGATGCTTGTTCTTTGATAAAGAAGCAGGCTTTTTGGTCAGTCGAGTTGGAAGGGAATGGGTAGGTCGAACTTACCTATAAGCATGAGAGAGCAAAATGCAGCCGAGACGATCCATGTGTTTCGAAAAGCGATCAAGTACGCTTTCTTCATACCTAAAACGGCGGCATTGGCGATTTCAGGTGTGAGACCAGGGACAGCAGCCACTGCCTGTTTGTTCTGAGAAGCTAGCCCTTGAATAAGTGCGGGCAGAGACGAGGTAGGTAGCCCGAGTGGTAGAGCTGCCTCTGCAATCTTCTTGGCTAGCTCCTTGTCCAAGGCATTGTGCAGGACAGCATTGTTGATTGCTAGACCGACTGAGCCCCCTAGACTGCGAATACTAGTCATGAGAGCAGATGCGAGAGCGATAAGCTCCGCTGTTGTTGCAAATTGCGCAGAAACCATGGTTAAGGGAACAATGGAGGGAAGTGCAAGGCCAGGTAGAATTGGATATATCCAGAAAGCATACCGAGGAGTGTCAATCTTTGAAGTTGCCAGTAGAATGAAGAAGGCAAGAAGGAAGACAGACCCAAAGACGAGTGGTGGCCGAAGTGTCTTGTATTTAGCGGACCATAAGCCAAAGACGGGAGAGAAGGCAGTGGCTGTGATGAACATGATAGCGAAGTTGACACTGCCCGAAAGGAAGCTGGCATCATAGACAAGAGAGATTTCGAAGACGAAATAGGAGTTGGCGGCGAAGAAAGCGATGCCTTCGATGAAGATGACAAATAAGGAGATGGCGAAGTTTCTGTGCCTCCATAACTCCTGGTGAAGCATACCGTCCTTCTTGAACCTCCACTCATACACGATGAAGATTATGAGGAAGATGATGCTGATAACGAATGGTGCAAGGATATTGACACTATCCCAGGAGTAGGGGTTTTGAGACCATGATAGGGCTATACAGAAAAGGACGAGGGCTGGGGCAAATAGTATATATCCCACCCAGTCAAGACTCTTGATCTTTTGCGATACATTGAGGGAGACTTGGAGGTCTCGAGGCGGGGGGTTATATCCGATGAGACAGCCCAGAGATGCAAGGGCGTAACAACCAGCCGTCACATACCAAAAGATACGGTAGTTAGAGGTGTCGCCATCACGGAGCAGGCCGCCTCCCATGAGCAAGGCAATAACTGCACCAAGCGCGATCGATACACTTCCAACTGCCTGTCCAATAGGTCTGTAATGTCGAGGAAGAATCTCAGACATGACAGCATTGGTGAGCGACTGGCTTCCGAAGGTGGAACCCAAGATTGCGAACCCGGCGATGAGCGTTCCCGAACTTTGCGCTCGGGATACGATGATGCTACCCGCAACGCCAGTGAGTGGCATGACGACAAGTATGGTTTTGCGGCCCCAGTAATCGGCGACTTGGCCGATAGGCGGGTTTAGAACGACGGTAAGGATCGTGATGCAGGATGAGTACCAGACAGTCTGGCTACTACCGCCGACGGCCGCGGCCATGGTATTTGACAAGAGACCTGTGCCGACGAGAGAGAGGATTTGTGTCAGGTAGACCATGTTGACAGCCTAGTCGTTGGTTAGCTTGGATGTGCCAGAGGTGCAGAGTGCCTTACGAGAAGGCAGATCAGCGTCTTGGAATGGATTCGAGCAGCATCTTGCTCGAAGTGAGCACTGTTGGAGGATTGGGAAGCCATGTTGGCGATGCGACTCAGAGGCTGAATGCTTGAGATGCAAGGATGTGCCAGTACAAAATACCGTGGGAAGGCTTTGTTATATCAAGGTTGCAGGAAAGGGGTATCCGTGCTTGAATGTCGGTGGCTGGAACTCGCATGCTAGGGTTACGGTATTCTGCAAAGCTGCCAGGGCGAATAGTGGGAATACAGTTGGCAACTTCCCCAGCTTTACCCCAGCTGGGGACGCTGAATTATAGCGTTGAGAGATGCCTATCGGGTAGTGGAGACGGCTTTCACGACGGCCGCGGGGCCCGTACGTCAAGTCACCTCACGGTAGGAAGATACGCCGCCTCCACTTCAGACATCTATTCCCTGCGTGAAGAAGCCAACCAGAAACTCATTGGCTTCTTCAAAATCGCCGACCGAGTTCAAAATTGGAAAGACAGCAGGCATATTCAAAAGATTCGAAATAAATAACAGTAACGCAAATGATAAAATATTAGGCTGGGGCGATTGTACATGCATTCATAGCGAGTGTATATATGCTGAGGGCCAGTCCCTTAACGACTATATATTGGCCACTTGACGAAGCGCGTGGCAATCGACAGACTGTTCGAGTCATATCATATATAAAGGCATCAAAGAAGCAATCTCCTCGTAATTGGGATAGTGAGAAAGGGATAGGGAGACGCGGCTTTTGGCGAATTGGGTTGATAAGCGACACTAAGCGAGATGTTTTTTGTCATATCACATGAATGCCCAAGACGTCGGTTGATGGTCACAACGAACGCGGCATCGGTAGTGATAATGGACATAAGGCAATATGAGCTACTTCACAAGCCGTATGATGCTTGAGAAACTAAACACTCTCCCATTCCAATGGGAATTGTTGTAGCTATTCTTCTCAATTTCACAGCTGTGATCTTGGTCCCAAATCCTTCATATCCTTCATATCCAGGGTAGTCGATAGCCCCATCTCCTTTGACATATAAGCAAACACTTGCGCCTTCTCATTCGGATCATTCAACATCTTGAAGAACGCCTCCCTCGTAGCGACGTCTTCACGAGCGGTCGACTTGAGCCTCAACAGATTCGCAGTCGATAATGGATCCGTGACGTTCTTATACACATCACGCCTGGCGGTTGCGTACTCATCGAGGGCTGTTTCTGGGGCATTCTCATTTATGACCTGAGATAGCGCTTTGCCCAAATGGGCGGCATCAAGTAAACCCGTAGTCATTCCGAGTCCACCGACAGGATTGTTGAGCTAAAGAGTATTTAGTGACGAAGGATGCGATGGCGAGGGAGAACTTACATGAGCAGCATCGCCGGCGAGCATGATGTTTCCAACGCGATACTTGGAGACACAGCGCTGATGAATCGTGTACGGAGCTGTCTGGAGGTAGATGATCTCATCCGTGTTGCCGGGCAAGATCCTAGCCAGCCTCTCTTTGATGACAGGGAAAACGGTCTTGTCAGTGATGGGCTCCCCATCAGCACCCTGAGCAAATGGAACGCTGGTTGCAACCCTCCACAGATTCTTTGGGCCACGTCTGACAACGATAGCCCAGTCCTCAGGATGTACGATAAAGTTACCAGGCTTCCAACCTAGTTTTTCAAGGTCGTAGAGGATATTGACTGCAATGAGTCGTATGTCTGGCCAGGTGTAGCCTTCGAGAGACTGGCCTATACACTTTCTAACCGAACTCTTACCACCGTCAGCTCCGACGACATATCGACAGTTAAAGCTGAGCTCTTGATCATCAAGTCTGCGCCGAGCGTGAACAGTGACTGAATCGCCATGGTCTTCAACGCGGGTAAACGCATGGTTGAATATGATCTCCGCATTCCCCGTGTTGACTAAATGCTTGAGGAAGATCTGCGCCAAGACGTCTTGTCCTATGAAGACTGCGCAAAGATTGGGATTATCTAATGGTAGAGGCGTAAAGTCTGCGAGGACTTTTGTTGTATCGTACCCGTCTCGCCAAGAGTACCCATCATTGCTTTTATAAGAAGATTCGATAACCTCATCGATAATCCCAGCCTTGGCAAACTCGAGATTAACACAAGGGAGCTGTCTGCGGTTGATATGTCGGTGAATGTATGGCAGTTAGAAAGAGATAACCTACACTGCGGCTCTTGGACTACGAGATATGCCTTCGTCTGCCTCGATCACAGTCACCTTGATTCCATTCTGAGCAAGGATCAAGGCTGTAAAGAGACCAACAGGGCCTGCTCCTACGACTATAACGGTTTGGTCTGGCATTTCTGAATGAACGAATAACTTGTGCAGGAGAACGATTCACTATGGCAGGAGCTAACAAGATATTACAGGTGGATTTTAATAAGGATCTTTTAAAGCGAATATAAGGCTTGACTGTGAAGAAACACGAAGCTCGTATAACTTCATGAGACGACGGATCGGCATCTCGGGGCTTTCATGAGCCGGCCGGCCCCTTCTAACTCGGCGACCGTTTTGGCCGGGATGCCGTCCCCACTTATCCGATGTCTTCATCAATCGTCGCCGAGGCTGATGTATTCTCGCCGCTGGCGTCAACGGAGGGAGGATCGAGTTACATTTAACCATAGTTCGTTGAAAATTGATGCCGCTATGAGAAGTGAGTCAGTAGTACTCATAAGTGTCCCGCTGTATCCTGCTACCTTCAAAAGCTTGGGGTTCTTACCACAGGCGGTGACCAAATGTGTCTTCGTTTCCCGCGGTCGCGTAACGCGTCATGAGCCAGAGCCCCACAAAATATCTCAACGAGGACAGCACGCACACATCGTGCTTTTCGCAAGAAATGGCAGCTCATGTTGAGATCCATATTAGATCTCTCAGGCTTACTCTTACTTCTGACTCTCATATTGAAGATATACAATGATCACTATTGACGTTTTGGACATGAGGTGCTACTTGTGTCACAAAAAACATTGTCCTGGCGTACATCTAAGTCTCGTTGTCAGGAGTTTTTGCACAAAAGCTCGTACATACAGACGACCAACTCTCTCATAGTAGAAGCATATAGCTCTCTTGGGGTGAGATAAGAAGGTCTACAAACAAATGAATATTGTCCAAATGATCTGATAAATGTAAACATTCTCAGCATGAGAAGTCGATGGACTCCCGGGT
Organism: Fusarium sp. NRRL 29148; assembly: GCA_013759095.1. Classification (NCBI taxonomy): domain Eukaryota; kingdom Fungi; phylum Ascomycota; class Sordariomycetes; order Hypocreales; family Nectriaceae; genus Fusarium; species Fusarium sp. NRRL 29148. The sequence continues at coordinate 14,019 of JABSTL010000457.1, forward strand.
AGCCAGACTTGATCGAACGATCACCGTGGGCCCAGAACATCTTTGATTGGCTCTCCTTAATCTTGAGAGAGATAAGCATCATCTCTTATCGCAACCTTAAATTTGGCTCGAGCTTGGAGACTGAACTGAACTGAACTGAACAATGCACGGAGGCCTCGCTCCCCGCCAATAACTCTCATGCTCTTGTCCGCGTTTTGCAACCTGGTCAAAGATAAGGTCGTACCTAACTACGGAGTACTGACTTGAATTTCATCCCCTGCAAGGCACCGGACAACATTCACTTACCATTGGCTCTTGCGAGACATTGAGTCATGCACTCACCCTTCGGCCGTCGATGGAGGCGCTGTACTAAGATTACCCAAAATGCCATAAGATTAGGCTAAAGTTCAGCTAAAGTCCAGCTAAAGTCCAGCTAAAGTCCTCGAGGTTTATTATGTCTTGATGCCTCGTTGAGATCAAAGGATCACACTGAGTGTTTTAAGGAACTCTGTTACCTGACAACCTCTTTTATTCTGTTCTAATCTGATCTGAAACGCGTTGAAGCCAGGGGAACAACCATTCCGCTCGTCCGTTATCTCTGCCGATCTCAGATCTGTCCAACCACATATCATGCAGCCAAAGATAAGGAATCTGCGCCACGTCGCGATGAAGCCAACGTTATCTTGTACCTTAATTCTTATCTCGCGTTGTTTCGCCAGAAACGGTAAAGTGATCCCGTATCGGCTATGATACCCGTTTCTTGGCAAAACCCTAGGATATGTCTGAGATACGAGGATTCAGGGCCTCACATAAGGAGAAAGTCATTAAAGACAGTGGGTGCTGCTGTCGGGATGGAGCGCAGTAGCGTGTACAGCCAGCTTTTCTGCCAAATTTGATACAGCATGGCTTCGACAATTACTCCGGTCACTGAGTGGCCTGATTACAATGACGATCCTACGGGCGGTAACCCTATTACCCATGATTTGAATGCTACTTATGACAAGGTAAGCCATTGACGACGTGCTGGAGGACCGTGTTGTGCATTTGCTTCACCGGTTCTCATCTCAGCGCTATGCTGTCATGATAAGCCTGTTAGAGACTGTAGATCTAACAAAATGGTGTTTACAGGGCGATATGGCATGGATGCTTGTTTGCACGATTCTGTGCTGGCAGATCACTCCTGCGATCGGCTTTCTTTGTAGGGACTCGAAACGCATCGAGATACTCGGTTCCAGACACTGACGCGACACAGATGCCGGCATGCATAGAAAGAAAGCAGCATTGACGATCATCCTGCAGTCTCTTTTCTGTGCCTGCGCTGTCGGCATACAATTTTGGATTTATGGTTATAGCTTGTATCAATCTCGAACTACAAACCCGATACTGGGGGATCTGTCGCTCGCAGTATTCCACAACGTCCTCGCACAGCCATCGATTGCAAACTCTGATATCCCCGAGATCCTGTGTATGTAATGTCTAGTATAACTATGTCGTTGAATATTGACGACTGACTACTACGCCCTCTAGATGCGATCTTCGGAGTCACCTTCGTCACGGCCACTGCCATGATTTTGGCTGGAGCAATGTTGGAAAGAGGCAGATTATGGCCTAGCATGGTGTTCCTCTTGTGCTGGACAACCTTTGTGTACTATCCGTAAGTCTTTCGTCGCAGGCTCTCTTGCATCGCAACGTGGCTTGGTCCTCGCGTGGGCCAAACCTTGTCTCATGAAAAGTCGCTAAAAACATCGTTACAGTCTAGCTTATTGGGAGTGGAATCCATCTGGATGGTTGTATAATCTAGGCCTGTACGACTTCGCAGGATCGGGACCAGTCCATATTGCTTCAGGATTTGGTGCTCTGGCTTGGTCGTTTATGCTGGGACCCCGACTCCCCGACGCCAGCATCACCGATCGCAAGGCAGCCGTACACTACAAACCACATAACCCACTTCTTATGGTTCTAGGAACTGTACTTATTTGGTTTGGCTGGTTTGCATTCAATGGTATGTCAATTTTCGGTGCGATATGAGGTCGAAAGCTAACCTTCACCCCTCAACTTAGGTGCCAGCACCGCAAACCTCAGTCTTCGATCGATCTACGTCGTTGCGAATACAAATTTCTCTGCTTGTGCTGGCGGAATCGCTTGGGTTCTTCTCGGATACCTCCATACTCGAAAATTCTCTTTGGTCGGCTTCTGTAGTGGGATCATCGCTGGACTAGTCGGCATCACGCCCGCTGCCGGATTCACGCTCATCTATGTTTCTCCTGTAATCGGAGGTGTCACATCGCTGGTTTGCTTTTACTGTGTCAAGTACAAGTACATTCTCTCCGTTGACGATGGCCTCGATATCTTCGCCATTCACGGAATCGGTGGCGTTATCGGAGACATTCTAACTGGCCTGTTTGCTACTGGATATGTTCCTGCGCTGGATGGTGTATCAGGAGATGCCTATGCAGGTGGATGGTGGGATGGAAACTACCGCCAGCTTGGTCTCCAAATTGCGGGTGCTGTGACTTGTGCCGCCTGGTCATTCGTTATCTCATGCATATTGCTCTTCGTCATTGGCAAGATCCCTGGTCTACATCTTCGAGCCAGCGAGGAACATGAGATCAGGGGTCTTGACTACAAGTATCTGAGTGATATGGACTGGGAGGACCACTACATGAATGGCGGTATCACACCGGTGATGGAGGGAACGCCTATGAGAGCTTCAACTCCTCAGCAAACTCCCGATAAGAATGAAGAAAAGAAGGTCGACTAAGCTGAGGGAGGTAGTTGTAGTTAGCTTATTGCAGGACAATTATTTCATTTACTGGATATTATGATGTTGGGTGTAAGAGCTGAAGATTTAGATTCTAGGCAAGATAGAACACGTTAAAGGTGCTTAAGGCACCTACCCTCTGACGGGTTTGTGGACCATAAATAGCCAAAGTGTCAGATTGCAAGCTGCCTTTAACTTGCCCCTTCTCAATGCTTTACACGACCTATTCTGTTATTTTTCTATGACCCTACATTTCGCGGATAATATACATCCTAGCAAAAGAACCTTCACGCTTGTCTACTTTAGAGTTCAAATCATAGGGGATTCAGCTTTAAAAAAACTTAATGCCCTTTAGGTTCTCCAACTGAGTGGACAATGGGTTGATAATTCTACAAATTGCAGCAATTACAGTAGTGCATACAGCTGATTATAGGAGCTTACGGTAAACCAAGCCGTAACAAGGTCCTAACCCTATGAAAAAGGAGGTTATCTATAGCTAAAAATTAGTCACTCAGTAACAATTACAGACTCGATATAGCTTTAAAATATATGAGGCAGCTATTTTAAAGTGGAAATGAACATGAACATTCAGAACACTACACCGGAGTCAGAGTATATGCGATTGAGCATTGCTGCTTCTGTCCCTTTATAGGTCCATATTCGACATTCAAGCTTGGCAAGCCGCGAGGGACACCCCAGCGGGCAGTAACTAATGCAATAAAATTGAGCCATATAACGACATATTGGGCATTGGATAATTGTAACTCAATTACATGCGGGATGTTGGTAGCGATCTCAATAATGATCCACTTAGCGCATGACCAATCTGCGCCGGAAACCCCGGGTGGTTCCGTTTCTCATCTGGGGATGAGAAATAGCGCAGCCGAGGATTGGAGATGGAGTAGCTTGTTGTTTGTTAATGGCGAAATGGGCCGACTCAACCGTGAGGTGGACGAATCATGGGATATTGTTTTGTGGGATTTCCGTGATAGGGAACTGTCGCCATACTTCGCAATCACCCATGGTATTACGCCACGGCCTATAACCGATCAACACCCGCAATCAACCCTTGCAGAGCCCCTTTCTGGTTTTGATCAGCGAACATGAATGGCTAGAGGAAGAGGAAGTCTGAAATTCTCCTGGATTTAACTGGCTTCTAGTTCGCCAAATTCTAACGGGGTATTCGCGGTCCCGGGGCTAGCTGAACAGTCGAACCCAGGCATGTTGTCTCTGCAGACAGAGCTGTGGGAGGTGCTTAAATTATGTAGATACTATCTGATGTGGAAGTAATTTGCTATGTATTGGCAAGTATAACAGCTGCATCATCGTCGATAATGCTTCACAGCTCTGGTAGTATGTTCTGTGACTCCATTGCACCAAAGAGTTTCGATCTTACTCAACTTCCTGAAACCGTTTCCTGTCAGTGCACTCATTGCCGGCTCGGATCCGACGTGTGGAGTAGCCATAATCTACAAGCATAGGTAGGTGGGTGCTGATTCAACTTTGAAATGGCCAGCTTTCGTCATAGTTCAGAGGTCTTTCGTGATGAACCACCCTGTTTTTCATCCACCCCTCCCACATCCCGACGAAATATGCCATAGTTCTCGAGGATTCCGAAATAATGTTAGGTGACAAGGGTAATACTGTTAGATAAGAATGCGTCATCATTCTGCTGTCAGTAGGAGCGTAAAGCATTATATGTGTTTGCTTGAACTATATAACCAAATATCCACCCCAAGACCTTGGCTCTGGGAGAGAACACCAATCATTCTTATAAGCTTGACTTCTTCGGCCAGGCTTCATGTCAATTTGAATTTAGTTACAAGTCGACTATCGGCACACCATGGTTTCCTGGAGACAACCATTCAGTGGCCGCTCTGACGCGGCTGTTGCGACCGCGACCAACGATGGTGACTACTCTGACGGAAGCTTGAAGTATGTAGGAGAGACTGGCGGCAACAGCAATGCTGTCACGTATCAGGAAGCCACTGGAGCGCCTGTCGAACATGATTCGCCTTTGGGCTACGATGTTGGGCCATTCACTATCGTCTTGATCAATGTCACTATGATGATTGGTACTGGCATCTACTCTACACGTATGTTCCTACTCACTATTCCTCAGAGAATATCGCTTATACTTTCTAGCCTCTGCCATCTTACACGGTACCGGTTCGGTTGGTCTGATGTTCATCTATTGGACTTTGGGTTATCTGGTAAAGAACTCGTTTGCGACTCGAGCCACGGACTTGATCTAACATCATTCTCAGCTCTGCATTGCATCCGGTGCAGTCTACCTGGAATTTACCGCGTACTTTCCCAGTCGATCGGGTTCCGAGGTTGTCTTCCTCGAACAAGCGTTCCCTCGCCCTACCTGGTTTTTTCCAACCACCTTTGCTGTGCAGAGTGTCCTCTTGTCATTCGGCAGTAGCAATGCTGTTGGTAGGCATGAAGCAAGCCTCTCTCGAGACATCAAAACTAAGCCTTGAAACAGTTCTGGCAACCTACCTCTTTCGGTGCTCCACCAAAGAACCCAGTAACTGGGAAACCAAAGGTGTAGCCCTGGCTGGGTACACTGTGGCATGCTTGTGTAAGAAGGCTTTCTCATTGGCATGCGACTCTGCTTACACGATTCAGGTCTGGTGTTCAACACCAAGTACGCCTACTGGTTCCAGAATGCAATTGGTGTTGTCAAGATTCTCACCCTCATATTTATTATCATTACCGGATTCGTGGTTCTAGGTGGGCATACGGACATTGAGGACCCCAAGGTCAATTTCCGAAACGCATTCGAAGGCACAGGCTCAGCTAGCGCATACGGTCTCACCAATGCACTATATCGGATCATTTTCTCTTATGGTGGATATAATAACGCTTTCAATCTCGCCAACGAAGTCAAGGTACGCTCAGAACATTACGGTGTCGTTGACGCCGGACTAATTGTCTGCTCTAGAACCCTGTCCAGTCCCTCAAGAAATACGCCTTCGCTGCATTGACAACTGTATATGTTCTTTATATGTTCGCCAACGTCGCCTGGCTTTCAGCAGGTACAGTGATCAGGCCCAGCCTCTTCGAGCCTCATACTGATAGTCGTAGTGCCCAAGGAAGAGCTCGAAAGCTCCGGTCTGACAGCAGCAAGCTTGTTCTTTGGCAAGGTGCTCGGAAACAGTGGAGCAGTGCGAGGGCTCAACTTTCTTATCGCCTTGAGTGCCTTTGGAAACATCATGGCCGTCATTGTTGGATTATCCCGACGGCTTCGAGAGTGCGGGAGGTTAGTCTACTCAGAAGTTATATGAAGTATAACCGAGCTAACACACAACCATAGGCAAGGTGTCCTTCCATGGACTCCCTTTTGGGTCTCTACCAAGCCATTTGGAACACCACTTGGACCTTATTTCACCACTTGGGCTATTACTGCCCTTATGATTCTTGCTATCCCATCTGGTGATGCCTTCAACTTTGGTATGCCACCACGCGTCTCTTCAGATGTAGAAGTAGCTAACCCATACTAGTGAGCGACCTTGGTGTCTATCCTGGTGCGGCTTTCAATCTTGCCATGGCCGTGGGGCTCTACGTTGTGCGCTGGCGCCGCAAGCGTGCAAACCTCCCTGCTCCCGAGTTCAAGGCTTGGCATGTTCTTGTCATTTTCAATATTCTGGTCCAGTTGTTTGTGCTTATCATGCCTTGGTATCCCCCGGAGGGTGGAATGTACGCTGGCGATGTCAGCTTCTGGTATGCCACATACGTCGTGACAGGCATCGGAATGTGAGTTTTAACCCCTGATGAGTGCCGTGGTTGGCAATGACTAACAGATTCTATAGTCTCATCTCATGCGGTCTGTACTACTATTTATGGGCATTCCTGCTACCAAAATGGAAGGGCTACAGACTGCGATCGGAAACCGTCATTCTGGATAACGGTGTTCAAAGTCATGAGATCAGAAAGGTCCCCATCGGTGAGCTGGATGAGTGGGAAGCGACGCATGATGTTACTGGTCGCCTTCGTCAAACCACAGTACTACAGTCTGAAGGTCTTGAGAAAGTGTCCCCTCGGTCCAGTGATTCTGAGGTCAAGGTTTGACTGACTGGTACTACTTATCCAGACATATACCTGACATAAACACTACTTGTTTAGAGTCAGATTTTAGCGAGCTATATAGACCAAAGACGATACGTAGATACTTTATATATATTACTAGTCGAAAATCTGACAATTAGAACCACCCTCCAAGATATATCCGTGCCACGAAACAGACTTCGGGTATCAACAGACTAGTACTTTACATGAAACTATACGCAAGGCTCGTGAAAACAACGAATTGATACAGTTAGTGAATTGACTAAAAAACCGCGATGGAGATTAGTGTCGAAGAGTTTGGGGCCCGGGGGGTTCAAACAACCAGGCCACCGAGATATCTAATCCTAGCCTTCCACTCAAGCGTTGGGGTTAACATTAGCGCCAGAGGCGGTGGCAGTATCGTTTCGAGCACCATGTCCAGATGCCGCCTTGTTGTTGGGGCCATCTGGGAAGATGCGCTCGTCAATGTCGCGAATACGAAGGCCGAGACGAGCAGGGTCAATGTTTCTGTGTCCCCAGAGGAGCAGAGCACCAAAGACAGGCTTTGCGATGAGATCGAGAATGCCGTAGAAGACAGCCTCGGAGTCAGGGGCAATCAAGTTACCGCCTTCACAGACGCCCCAAGCAATGGGATAGAGAATCCAGACAACGGCTGTGAGGGAGCCGCACATGACAAAGGTTCGACCGACATCAGGACCAACGTGCTTTGCATGCAGACGAGCTTCCCATGCGAGCACGTAAACGATGTATGCGAGAGCAGCGCAGCCTATTCGAGTTAGTGAGGGTGGTGTCAGTGCATGGAAGACGACATACCGAACGCGAAGTAACCCCATTTGTAGGAGCTCTTCACAAGAGCACCGACAAGTCCGGTAACAATCATGACCCAGTCCACGAGAATCACCCATAGAACAGTTGGCCATGGCATGCCAGCGGTAAGAAGCAGATCTGTGAGTAGCAGGGGAGTTGTCAAGAACCAGTCGATGTATCTTGCGTAGAAGATCTCTCTGTAGATTCCGGCAACCCTGTGGTTGGACCTCTGGAACTCAACGGCGATAGGAGTCCAGCCAAGGTTCGAGGCCATCGTGAAGTATGCGATAGATGCAATCATAGTAATGCCTGCAGTGATGTAGCTGAGCAGGTCAGTAATGCCCACGACGTCTCGACTCCATGGACACTCATGGATTGAGAAGCGTTCAGTAATGTCCAATGGAACTCTGTTAGAACTTACTGGAAGATACGATCGGTGCGAGGCTTTCTCATTCCAAGCCCAAGGAACGCAAAGGTTGAAACGGTCATGACTGAGAACAGTTAGTCTTTTCATCACACTGGACACTTCTTTGGTCTACACACCTGCGCAGACAGTCCAGTACCAGTCAGAGCCTCTGACAGTGATGTTAATGTCACTACGTTGCCCATTGACAATGTCAGCTGTAGCGAATTGTTAGTAAACTCGTGCTGAACTGGGGCTTAAGGTGGCTCACGGTTGACATTGAGAGCATCGTTCCCTCTCGCGTAAAGATAATCGGCCATGGTGAGCAATGATTAATTCAACGGTGAAACGGTAACTTCGTATTCGTGGAGCGAAAAATCCAATGTCTGCAAGCCCAGAGTACGACAGGTATGGATATCAAACCCTTAAATGCAGCCAAGCTTTCATACCCACGTTTTGCATCTCCCTCTCCATGACTTCATACCCGACTCTCCCGAGCACACACGGAAATAAATGCCGAGTAATCGTCATTGCTAGAAATAAGAACGCATCGTTCATCAATATGCGCTGTCAGGATCTGCGATGGCTGATATGGAGTCTATGACGTGCTGACATGATGAGTCCACACCACTAAGTTTCAAACATGGTATCAAGTGACTAAAAGCGTTGCCGGTAGCCGTAGCGTGAAATAGAAGATCCCGCGGTAGTTTAGGTGGGAATTGTAAGGCTGATCGATGTATTTGCCGAAAATGATGACAGTTTGAGGTCAAGATAGGAATTTTTAATGTAACGCGAGGGGATCGACGTTTTGGTGGGGTTGGAGATGATCAGATCAAGCACAGTCTGGGACAGTGCATGAAGATTATTGACAGTCCGGTTCTTTCCGATCAGATAGTTGTCAATTTCACTGCACACTATTCACTTGCAAGGCTCAAGGAGATAAGGAGATCATAGGTATTAGGGGGGTTCATTCTATCTCTAACTAAGTATCGCACCAAAGAAATACTCCTGCTCAACCCAACAAATGCTCGCTAATTTGTAGCAATGACAAGATAGTAGTAAGCCAACAGAATCGCAACCAAAGCTCCCAAGAACCCTTGGAACAGAGTCAAAGATGAATCACTCATCTTGTCCAGTCCACCCTTGGGAGACTTGGCAGTATCCTGCGCCCAAGGAATCTGATGGCTCTTGAACCCTGAGTCCTTGAGAATCTGCTCTGCAACAATCTTACTACCAGCAATGCAAACAGGAACTCCAGTACCAGGATGTGTGCTAGCACCGGCGAAGTACAAGTTCTTGTACTTGGAGTGCTGAGTACCAGGTCGAAAAGCGAGAACGTTCATGATGGAGTGGCTCAAACCAAGAATAGCTCCCTTGTCAAGGTTGAACTTCTCTTGCCACGTGAATGGGGTGTTGATGATCTCGTTCTCAATGAGAGGAGCAAGGTCAACGCCTATTCTCGCGCGCATTGTTGCGATAACTGTGTCGCGGGCAAGAGAAATCATCTTATCCCAGTCCTGGCTAGTTTCGAGACCACCAGAGTTCCCAGACTTGGACAAACCCCGATGTGTTCCTTCAGAGTCCGAAAGAAGATGACCAACAGGGACAAGAACAACAATGGAGTCCTTGCCCTCAGGAGCAGCCGAGGGGTCAATGCGCGAAGGAACATTAACATAGAAAGATGGTTCTGAAGGAATGAGATGCTCCTTGAAGATGCTGTCAAAAGATTCCTGATACTCATCCGCAAGGAAGATGTTGTGAGCGTTGAGTTCTGGGATGATCTTGGAAGCGGACCAGTAGAAGGAGATACTACTGCAAGATGTCTCTCGTTTTGATAGCGAGTCTGCGTAGCTGGTTTTGGGGAGGAGGTTGTTGTAGGTGTAGACAAGGTCAGCGTTTGAGATGACAATGTCTGAAGGCAGATGTGTTCCGTCGCTTAGAACAACGCCATTTGCCTTGCCGGTTGCTTGGTCGATGGAGATGGACTTGACGCCAGTGGAGAGGCGGTACTCGACACCAAGGCGCTGACCAACGTTGACTAGAGCCTCAACGACCTGAAGCTGTTAGTGAGGAACTTATCATGTCGAATTGCAAGACTAACCTTGTGGAATCCACCTCGAGGATATAGAATACCCTCAGCAAGCTCAGTGTACTGAAGCAAGCTATACGTTCCGGGTGCATCAAAAGGGCTCATACCCATATACATACTTCCAAAGGTAAAGACTCTTCTCAGCCTCTCAGTCCAGAAATATTTGCTCGCTCTCGTCCAGATACTCTCAAGGGGATGAATATTGAACAGATTGAACAGCACTTCAGGTCTCGCCAGACTCAAGATGCTAGGGAAGTTTCTTCGAAGCACTGACTCAACACTAACCTCATAATGTCGATGCGACTCCTGAAGAAAACCAAGATATCTCTCGAAGCCATCGATGCCCTCAACAGCTTCAATGGCTTTCTTCATCTTGGTGAGATCAGTTGACATCTCAAAAGATGAACCATCACCGAACCAGATGTTGTAGTTTGGTTCACATTTCAAAAGCTCGACTCCCTCAGCGGTTAGAGACGTTCCTAGGTCTTGGAAGATCTCGTGGAAAAAGCGAGGGAGGAGAAGAAGAGATGGACCTTGGTCGAAGCGCTGACAAGGTTAGTGGGCGTAAATAGAGTAAGAAGGAAGACATACGTGGCCATCGCTGTGGATTAGAGAGCAACGTCCACCGGTAAAGTCATTCTTCTCGAGGATGGTAACTTTGAAGCCAGCTTTCGCAAGTCTCGCAGCGGTAGAAACACCACCGACACCAGCACCTAACAAATGTCAGTAAATTACTCTTCATGGTCCATCAGAGTTACTATAGCATACCAATAACAATAACAGATTTCTTAATGTCGCTCATTTTTGCTGTAAAAAGTGAAGATGCTCAGTCAATAACCGACTCACCCGAAGCCAACGGTTTTGATAGTCAGAGCAATAGAGTCAATGACGTCTTCCATTTTGTTTCGATCCACTTTTTCCTTCGCACTCGTTTAAATGAGACCACTTGGCGTGCGTACATGTGAAAGGCCAAGTTACCCTGTGCTGAACGAGGCGCAGTTTGTTTTTTTGAGGGATTTTAGTTATTAATTGAAGATGACAGGGAGAATTGAAGTCGTTGATGCGTCGACGATCATTGACGGGTTTGGTCTGGAGGGTTTCTAAGTGGATTTGGTGATGGGATGCGTGTTGAATGATTGGCTAGTGGGTTTGTGGTGGTGGTGCTGTCAAAAGTGTCAACGGTCAGGCTACGAATTTAGACGCCAAATAGATAATTCCAACGGTTGAGTAGACAATAATTTGAGACATTTCTTTAATCTAGAAAACGGAAAGTCAAAGTGGATTGAAATGCATAATCTATGAATCTATGACCTCTACCATTACATCCTCCACGCTTCACCCCGCTATTTGTTCAATGCAGACCATGCAACTCGAATTCGTCTCATCTTAGGAACAGTGGCCCTGCCCTTCTTCATCGTAGGACCCTTCTCCCTAAGAACGCGTCCAATTTCCATGTAGCTCTCAACAGCAACGCGAATTGGTCCTTTTCCTTCTGAAGGAAGCTTATCAATAGCGCTCTTTGCCATGTTGTACTTTTCAAAAGCACGGTCAAGCAATTTATGACGGAGGGCTTCGATGGCAGGGCCGTGGGGATTTTGGATAACATCTTCGGGAGTGAGTTGGGCTTCTTTTAGCCAGGAGAGGGGTAGATAGACGCGGTCAATATCTGCGTCGGTTTTGATGTCGCGCGCGATGTTGACGTATTGAAGTGCGATGCCCATTTCTTGGCCTGAAGCGACAACTTCGCGTTGGATGTCTTCGGGGACAGATTCTGGGGTATGGTAGAGAATAAGATGGTTGCAGAGTTCTGCGACGGTTCCAGCTACGCGGCTTCCGTAGATATCAAGATCTTCAGTGGTCTCGATGGGAAATGCGCCGGACTTTCTGTCAAAGAGAAGATCTGTGTCAAAGCCCTTGAGGAGATCATCCAGAGGCTGTTTTGGCAGGTAATAAGTAGGCAGTTGGAGAAGAGCCATGTGAAACATCTCCGGGATGTTGGACGTGACGTATTCTCGTAGCCTTTGTGAAGGCTCTTCTTGATTCTCTTCATAAGCAAGATCAAGAAACTTTCTCAGCTTCTCGATTGAGGCTCTGGAATCATCAACAGATGGAGCCTCGTCAACGAGATCATCTGCAGCTCGGCAGAACGCATACAGACGAATCAGGTCGATGCGAAGTCTTCCCTCAAAGGTGCCGCTTGCGAGATAAAAGCTTCGGCTCTTCTTGCGAAGTAAAGCAACGGCGCTGATAAGGCCTTGGATGCGCTCCTCATCATACTTCTCTTTAGGTAGAATAAGAGTTCGGATGATGGTAAGCAAGCTGGGCACTCCCTTTGTCCGAGGGAAATGCTCAGGAAAAGTGTCGAGGATAGCTAGATTGTTGTCACAAGCGATGAGGCCAAAGACAATCAAGGTGTTGGTGAGAAGAAAAAAGACAGCCTCTCTATTAATTGTTAGAATAGTCACACCTTTCAGAAGAATGGCCGCTTACTCAATGTCTAGTCCATCCCACAAGACGATTCCGTACTTGGTGCCAGAAGTGATACTCCATGTTCCCCGTCGCAACGCAAAAGTGTCAACAACCCATAAATACAAGGTTGGCAAAGCAATGGGAAACGCAGTATTCGTCCAAGGCAAATTCACAATCAACTGATAAGAAATTGACCTGCCAATGGTTAGCATATGCAGCGCGAAACAGTCTCAAGTTTGGTATTACCATAGAAATAAGAGGAATGGACAAGCCCAAATGAGGATAAGGCCCATGTACATCCCCTCGCCACCAGAGGAGACAGAAACGAGGCCGAAAATGATAGCTGACGCGAAAAGAATCTGGCCAGCAATTTTACCCCAGCCCGTCTTCTTAGACAGGTAAATAGGGTGAAAGGTTGGTTTGCTGAGAATCATGTAGAGTAGAGAGGTGTTGAAAGTCTGAATGACGAAGAAAAATAATTCTTCAGCTGGAATATCCCACGCGGTCAGGCCGACCACGACACCAGGAGGATAAGTCCATATGCGATTTTTGATGAGATATGAGTCCCAGGGGCTGTCCGCGTTAGTGACCCTCAACAAAAACCCCCTCCAAATCGCACATACATTGTAGAAACAACAGCAACCTGCAAAAATCAGCTTCAAGCCCGTTGATCTCTCATAAAAACTCACCGTTATCAAAAACGCAAGCTTAAAAACATCCAGCCGTGACATCAACGGTCTATAAACCGCCGCCAAAACAACACCAAACGGAATCGTGTATTTCAGATGCCTATATCAAGGGGTGAGTTAAACGCCTCCCTCAACAACGCCGAGAATACGTACACTTGGGCATATTCCCAACCCATTTTGACAGAGGTTTATTTATTTCGTGTACGTGAACAAAAAAAGCAGATCGTGACGGCATACAATATGGGCTTCAAATAAAGCCAGAGTCAAAAGATTGTTAGGAAAAGGTTGTTGAGGAAGAAGTCGGAGCTTGAGTCGTGCTTGTGTCCACAGTTTGTTTTTCAGATACTAACACAGCCCTTTACCCCTGTCCGTTATTTCATGGGTGACAATAATACACCCCCACCATGAACTCATCCCTCACATGATTTGGTGCGAGTGGGGAGAGGCGTTTTCTGTCATGTTACATTTCAGGGACTCGTTGACGTCACGACTTTTTTGTTCGACTTTTTTGGGTATCGAGTGTACTTGTCATCAATCAATTCGAGACCCTTTTTTTCGGTGACTCGGTCTTTTTGACATTGCCGTTGCCGTGATAGAGATGGGTCTTGATTATGACGCGTGACAGATTGTGCTAGTGGTTCTGATGGATGGATATCCCCATCGCGTGCCGTGTTATCCAGCGATTGATGCTACCTACGTCTTTCCTGATCATCTCGATCTGATGAGGGTTGGGTTATATAGTTAAGTTACTGGTGGTCTGCTGGCGGCAGATGGGTGTATTCTGTATAGCTTCATGGAATACCATATTCTTTGACGTATTTTCATCTCTGTTTCCTCTTTCGATTTGACTGATCTCGCGATGTAGCTTGAAGGGATTTACACATACTAATCGTCTATTCTTGCCTTCGTTTCATCTATAGCGCGCGGTTCACTAGGCTCTCATACTATCTCAACTCGATACCGCGTAAAATCATATCCACATATCATCATGAAGTTTCTAAAGCAAAATTTCCTCACACAAACGTCAGTGTCTCAGCCAGTCGACAATATCGCTCCGCCACTTCGTCACCCGTAGGTCTGTCCGACCTTACTGGCATTTCACGAAACTCACTTGTTACAGATATCTTACTGGCAACTTTGCCCCAATACATCAAACAACAAATCTCACTCCATGCACATATAGTGGATGCATACCGCCAGAACTGACTGGTGGCCAGTACGTTCGGAATGGAGGCAATCCTGTCAGCCACCAAGACCTCGGCAAAGACGCCCATTGGTTTGATGGCGACGGCATGCTCTCCGGCGTCGCATTCAGAAAGACATCCACGGATGGCAAGATCCTACCCGAATTCGTCAATCAGTATATCTTGACAGATTTATACTTGTCTAGAAAGACTACTTCTGTTGCGTCGCCGATAATGCCAAGCATCACGACCCTGGTAAACCCGTTATCGACCATGTTTGAGATCATGTTCGCGACCTTCAGAACGATATTTCTGGTCATCCTCTCGAATCTTCCTGGATCCCAACAAGCCATCAAGCGCATCAGTGTCGCCAATACTGCTGTCTTATACCACGATGGGAGGGCTTTGGCGACATGCGAAAGTGGACCGCCAATGAGGATACAGCTTCCCTCGCTGGATACTGTCGGCTGGTTCGACGGTGCTAAAGCTGAAGGAGAGCCCAAAATATCTCAAGCCAGCAGTAATGAATCTCCATTCGGGGGCAGCGGGCTGTTCAGCTTCATGAAGGAGTGGACAACAGGGCATCCCAAAGTTGACCCCGTTACTGGAGAGATGCTTCTGTATCATAACACCTTTATGCCACCATATGTACACTACTCAGTACTTCCGAAGAGCACCGAAAAGGCGTCTGGGCACAGACTTGTGAACCAGCCGGTCTTGGGGGTTTCTGGTGCTCGAATGATGCACGACTTCGGAGCGTCTCGTAGCCATACTATTATCATGGATCTTCCTCTGAGCCTTGACCCCCTCAACACAATGAAAGGCAAAGAGGTTGTAGCATACGATCCGACGAAGCCTTCGCGATTTGGCGTGTTCCTGCGGCATCAACCATCCAGTGTACGGTGGTTTCATACAGCACCATGCTGTATCTTCCATACTGCGAACACATGGGATTCTCAGTCCAGTGAAGGGGAAACTTCTGTTAATCTGCTTGCATGTCGGATGACTTCATCTACGCTAGTATACAAAGCTGGAAATATTCGGCCACCGGTGAGGCCCAAGTCTGCCCGAACACGGCACTGCTCAGTTGAGAAGAAGGAAACCACCTGCAGATACAAAGAAGCACCTACTCTCGAGTCACCCGGGGAAGCGCCTGGTCTATCTGATTACTTCCCCAGTACAGAGTCCGACGACTACGACCAATGCCGGCTGTACTATTACGAATTTGACATGGCGACACCGTCTCAGAACAACGTCAAGAACCAGTGGGCTCTCTCAGCGATACCTTTTGAGTTTCCTTCCGTTCGTCCAGACCGAGACATGCAAGAAGCTCACTATATCTACGGATGCAGCACATCAATCTCCTGCTTTGGCGTTGCTCTCGGACGAGCTGATAAGGTCGATCTTCTTGTGAAGATGGATGCCAAGGCCCTTATCCAACGTGGGAAGAAGATGAACACAACACCTATCACTGGGTGCGTCGATAGACGGTCGGTCAGCGAGATCCTTCAAGAACAAAAGACGGATGATCCCATAAAGATATTCCGTCTCCCACCGAACCACTACGCTCAAGAGCCGCGGTTTGTTCCTCGAGCTTCGTCAACTGACGAAGACGATGGATATCTTCTCTTTTATGTCTTTGACGAGTCCCAACTCCTCCCTTCTGGGGATTGCCCTCCATCTGCTAAATCTGAGTTGTGGATTCTCGATGCTAAGAACATGCGTGATGTCGTGGCCAAGGTTAGACTTCCGCAACGCGTACCGTATGGTCTGCATGGAACTTGGTTCTCTGGTATGGATATCGAAGGACAACGGGCGGTTGAGTCTTTGAGAAGTTTGGAACAAGTGCAGAGGAAGAAAGAGGATTGGGTTAATGTTGGAGGGCAGATAAGGAAGTCATGGATGGTGTTGCGAGAGAAGTTGGAGAGAGCTGTCGGATGATGGACTCTGGTTTTTAATTATGGCTCGCTTTCACGATACCCTGTTGCAACCTCACGACACTGTTTCGTAGCTTATGCGTTTTGTCACTATGTGCATACAGCTTCTCATCCTTCAGATGAATAAATAAAGATATCTGACTACTCATAAAGCTTTTAGAACTCCCCCATGGTTCCAACTGGCATGCAAGTCCAGCCACCCTGCCATTAAGCATGAACTCGTAGCACCATGATTATCCAGACTCAAACAATGCCCAAGCTGCCCCAACTCTTTTACCAAATATCATGTTCCATCATTGTGTGCGATAGAAATTCAGTATCGCTATTCGCAATTGAATTCGCCATATCAATCATCTGCGCAGTCGTGAACCACGCATCCATTCCCAAATCATCCATACCAGGCAACATCGAAGCCATAGTCTCATTATCATCATTCAAATCATTGAGTCCACCTTCACCCTCACCAATAGTCCCTCCAATAATCTGTCCATCAATCGGAATCGGCGTTGTTCCAGATTGCTCACGCGGTAATCGACCCAGCATATCGTCAAGCTGTTGCAACTCCGACCTTCGGAACATGGCGATGAGATTTCCCTTACTTATCATATCATTGAAGATGATATGCGTCTTATGTCGGAACGTAGCATCGTATTCTGAAAATCGTGGATCAAGGACGGGCGCGATGAGGAGGTTGAAGCTCGACACGAAAAGTGACTCAAGATCGAAAGGGAGAAACGCTTCTGGGAAACCGTTAGTAGCTGTGGCTGACGAGATTCATCTCATGATTTACCAAGCAGACCTTGACTTTGCAAACAGCCAAGAATGTTGATCATCTGGTAGGAAGAGTCGATGCACATCTTGATCAGGTTCCAGACAGTTTGGGAGGAGTTGAGGGCTTCTGTTATGGAGTTGGGGGTTTCGAATCGGATTTTGAGGAAGCAGAGTAGTAGAGGTCTTGTTGCGAGGACGATGCACTGTGGATGTCAGCTCGTGTGTCAATGAAGAGGCGAAAAGACCAGCCTACCTGATGATACAGCGTGTGGAGATACCCTGCTACCCTTGAAACGCCATTTACGGCTTTATCTGCGCCAAGAGGAAACTGCTGTTGTAGTTCGTCCGCCAGACCAGCGATGTTCTCGAGAACCTTTTTAGTGCTGAGGAGGAACTTCTTGTTCAGCCGGCCATTGGCTCCGTATACGCCTAACAACCGATTAGCTTGGTAAAGATAATGCGACCAGGTATTCTTACCTCTTCCGACTGACGCAATTGTCCGGCAAAGTCGAATTTGCATATGAAGCGCGGCCACTCGTTGTGTTGATCCGTCAAAGTGCGGAAGCTGGTGATGAATGTCGTCGTCATGAACGGATTGTGGTAGGCCCATAAGAGATGTCATCTCGCGATCCAGGACATAGACAGTCCACCATATCCTCCGGCTTCGTTCAACAATTCGGTCGCCCAATTGGTCTACGGGCATGTCGGTGTGCATTCCTTGACCAAGCGCAACTCTCATCGCTTGTCCAATCTGTCGGAGATTAGCTAAATCCACTGAAGAACGTTAAGGAGCGTACAAATCCATGTGATGAGTGTCTGTAGTCGAGAGACTCAAAGTATAGGGCTATACAACATAAGATCTCAGTTGATATTAGTGGTTGGTAAACAAGGATATGAATGCTTGGTAAAAGTCGGAGGGCCGTTACGAAGTAATCAGCGCCAGGGGGTCTCTTTGCTTGGTAGTTGTTGTTCTCGGCGAACGCTTTGCCAAAAGCGAGGATGAGAAGGAGGTGGATGTATGGTAGGTCCGCAGCTGCGATATGACTGCTCGGGTCCGCGTAGAATTCGTGCAGATAACCCATAAAAGTCTCTTCGTCGAAGAGATGGAATAGCTGGCCGCAGTGAAACTTGACCGTGTTGATTAGAAAGACTGCATGGTCAAGACTTGGCATAACAGGCGGATCTAGCGCTGGAGTAATTCGAGAGCCGTCCCATCCCAGGTCGTATGCTAAGCCGTCGAAGAGTAGGTTGTCGACTGAGATTGGGCTTTGGTGGATGTATTCGTGAGTCAGACTGAGGACGCGTCGGGTAAATGACCAGTTTGACGATGTTCCGAGGTAGACTAAAATGTCAGCTGAAGCCTCGTTGAAAGAAATGAGCACTTACATTCTCGACCTTGCGCTGATTGCATAAACTTGGATTGACCAGATGACAAAGGATTCACGAGGGCTGACGCGATGGGGTCCAATCCCTTCCCGCTGCTGTTGGTGCTACTGTGACTTCCAAGGAGCGAGTCCTCAGTGGGCAGCGAAGCAGAGACATTGCCGCCAGGTGAAGGCAAATGAGGCGGTGGTTCAACTAGCATCATTAGCAATGAACTTCCATCAGACCATCAAACATACCTGAATCAGAAGGTCCCCCAACATTGATGTTTGTATCTAAAGATCCCGGCGTGATATACTCCGCCGTCCCGGTGCTCGATTGAGTCGCCGCAGCGCGTTGCTGTAAATCCAAAATGAACCTTTAAGCTGTCAATACGTCATGTCGCAAAAAGTGAATCGCGGCGAGCTTACCCACGCGTGACGAGAACCTTTTGATCGCGTTGATCAAACTCGCATGATAATTTGCGCTTCTTGCACGCGTCGCAAGGATGTGAGCCTGAACATTTTATTTTTTGCTTGCGACATCGCGAGCACCTATCTTCTGTCAGTAATGCTGATCCTCCTTGTCATTGCTGATGCTCGGTGAGTGAGGTGAAGTTGACGTTGCAAGGTGAGGGGAAGCTCAGGGCTCAGCGCTGTACTCACGCATTATCAGATCTCTTGGAAACACGACCCGATCCTGCAGTCGTACCAGACGTTTTCCGCGCATGCGTCGATCCAGGCGCCATCGCAGCGAATCGTATGATGAGAGAACAAAGGCGCTGATGAAATGGAAAGAAATTGTTTCGGTGGTTGGCGGGGAAGAGGAAGGTTTCGTTAGCTTGAGCTCCAGCGGTTTTTTGCCCCTGCTGTAATGTTGGGGTTAGAGCAGCCGCCACTGGGTCACAAGTGTTATGCTCTAAAGGGTAAAAAAAGACGAAATACTAGAGGACTCATCGGTAATAAGATAACCAGAGGGAGAAAAGAGAGGAAGATGATGGTATGCGGGGTAGAAATCGCTATCTTTTTACTCTAATAAGTGAAGTGAAATGAATTTGGGGGCATTCACCAAGTGGAGGTGCACCGTTGATAACAACTTTGCAGTGGGACAGATCTTAGGTGTTGGCCGTTTTTTAATAGCGGATTAGGCTTTGACCCTGGTCGTTTTAGTTAGGCTAGAACATGGGGAAAACGATAATCGAAGCACCGTGCACTTGACCACGGCCTTCCCGGATGGGTTGGACATGTCACACAGTCGACGCAAGAGGTCTACTGATGGTGTATGGGGGATGGGCTTGGGATATGCATTCATCCCAACACGTTGAAGTCTGGCTCATGGAAACGTGATGGAAGCATTCGCTATTGTTCTCCCGCTGTTCTGCAGGTTGGCCATCACGTCAAGACATGCATCGAACAGTCCGGGGAACATTCCTGGAAGAACGGGATCGGCGGGGGTTTACGCCGAAGTCGTCACGTCGCCTGCATGTCTCACCATATTTCACAAGTCTCATCTCATGTCAGTAACAGCTCTATTATTCTCAATATCCAGACTTTTCCCTTCTATTTAGTTAAGACGTCCCTTGACACGATCCGTCCACGTCTTGAGCAACTCCTCCTCCTTATCACCCGCCTCCTTCATGATACTCTTGACACTAGTCTTGACAGCCTCACCAACAGGCTCATACGGATGTCTCGGCGCCAGCTTCTCCTCAGCCCCTTCGACACCCGCCAGTCTTGCTGAAAACACAGCAACAGCATACTTTGTAGAAGCGACACCCGCTTTGCAAGGCCGCTCAGCAAGAGCAGCAAGTTGTTGCAACTTCAGTGCCTCGTCAAACTTCCCCTCCTTGTACAGAGCGTAGATCTTTGATGTAAGAGTTGGGAAGACGTTGGCGAATGCTGCGACGCATCCTACACTGCCGGCTGCCAGACCGCCAATGAGGAAGTCAGATTGACCACCGTAGGTAGAGAATTCTGAGGAGGGAATTTGAGCCGCGAGACGAGTGATCTTTCCAACAGAGCCACAGGTCAGCTTCACGCCGACAACGTTGGACTTTCCACTAGGATGAGATTTCTTGCTCTCCTCATATATCTGAACAATAGTCTCAGAATCAATATCAACACCATTCGTCACACCAGGAAAGTTATAAATAACAACAGGCAAAGGCGACTTCTTCGCAACCTCCGAAAAGAAGCGCTTAACAACATTCATGCTCGTCGCCTTGCCAAAGTACGCAGGAGGCAGCACGAGGAGATAATTCGCGCCAGCCTTGTGCGCATCTTCAGCAAGCTCTAGTGTCTGCTTGGTAGAGTGGGCTCCGACACCGGCCATGAGGGGGAAGTCAGGGCCGATGGTCTTGCGGGCGAGGGCGATGAGCTCATAGCGCTCTTCGCGGGTCAGCAGGAAGGCTTCGGCGTTGGAGCCCATCACGATAAGGCCGTTTAGGCCGGAGTCGGCGAGGTGGGCGAAGTATTTTGCTTGAGAGGCATGGTCTACTGTGTCGTCTGAGTGATTGAAGAATGTGACTGCTGGACACCATACTCCGGGGCTGGGAATGTCAGTATGTAATGCTGATGATGGGGATTTGAGATGGAGGCTTACCTAGGGACATGGGGTTGCTGGGAGGGTGCAGGGTTGAGGGAGCCCATGATGATGAGGATGGTATTGACGTGTGTAATTGATGAACTAATTAGTTTAAAAAGGTAAGTTGTTGATGATGTTTCAATTGATGTAGTAGATATTTGACTCAATTGTTGTTCTTTAAAAGCATGATGATTATCACCTCCTCATCTGAAGTGGGGTTGTATCGCGAATGTGTTCCGACGTGTCAAAGGCGTCTCCGAAGATTGAGGGTTTCAGTGGTTGCTCCTCTGCGTCTCGGCCACGGAACCCCGTCCGCTGTGGCCGGCAGGGCTCCCGGTGATTATAATGGGCCTGAAAGTCAGCGTTGGCCAGTCATATACTGCGAAAGCTCGGGCTTGTCGGCCGAGTCACTTTGGTGCTGCCTCCTGACTTTCAAGTTTACTTTGGGGAATATGCTGAGAAGGCAAAGATTTCGATGCTCAATATTCTAGAATGTTTCGAGAACTAATCACATTTGACCTATTCGCGCCTATTCTTCGGGCATAGTTGACGTTCGGCTTTCTGACGCCGAGAAAAGATCCAGGCCGATCAGCATACCCCGGAATTGTGTCTCGGCAATGGCATAGATGCAGAAATATGTACAATTTCCGAGGCTGTACTGTTTAATGTTCATTTCAAAAAGTTAGAACATGAAATGTAGTATTTCTGTAAGTTTTAGCATCTGTGGAAATGCAATGTGAATGGAGGAGACGTTATTGGTCCAAAAGATCTGGGAAACGCAGGGTATCCGACTGTATTCGTCGATTGATACCAACCGACCAAATAAAACCTCGAACGGATGAAAGAGCAGATATCATAAGAGGTTAAAATGATGATAGTCTATTATTGTTCAAGGGTCCAGCTAAATGTATCGCAGATGTATCTAATTGGTGCTTTAGGGAGAAAAAAAAGATACTCCAGAAGCGTGGATTGCCTGGGCATCAGAGCTTGGTCTGGCCAACAGGCTGTATATCCACAAGTTCAGTCGAGTTACCAAGTCTCCAACTCACAGCACCGCCCCAATCACCCTTCCATTCATCCGTCTTGGGGTTCTTCCATCTCCATCTCGCCTCAGGTTGCTCTCCTTTCTCCGACTGCAACAGATCCTTCACAAACCCACCAAAGATTGGAAAGAACTTGAACCCATGACCACTGTCTCCAGACAAGAATAGCACAGACGAAGACGTGTGGGGCACGTAGTCGATGATAAAGTCTGAGTCGGCTGTATCAGCGAACCAGCAAAGCGTCTTCTTCACGAACGGCCTGTCTGTGAACTGAGGAAGGGTCTGTCGCACAAGCTCACGAAGCTGCTTCTCGTCGCCCTCGGGTAGAAAAGCACTCTGCTTCAGGTCTGTAGGGGCATGCGAAATTCCTGTATTGGGATCAGTGTTGATGAAGCCACCGCCCATGGGACATAGCTTGAGTAGATTCGTCTTGGGATCAGGCTCGAAGAAGAACCCGAGATCACGCGCGTATGTTACTGGGATACCGCGAAGAGCAGATGTCTCATCATCGGTCAGTTGTAGGTGAGCCACAGACCATGACTTTGCGACTAGCTGCTTGCCAATCTCGGGGACCAGCTTTGCACCAGCTGCGCCGACGGAGACGATGACCAGATTGGAAGGGTAGAACAGTCCACCAGTTGTTTTAACGCCCTTTGCTTTGCGACCAGACGAAGTCTTCTCGTAGACAATCTCGGACACAGCGCCTGCTGCACCTAGGGTATACTTCACGCCTTGAGCTCGCGTCGCCAAAAAAATGGACTTTAATGCGTTGCCCGAGTGCGCGTACCCATCGAACCTATTAAAGTACCCATTCCACCCAGGAAACGCGCTATCCTTGTACTGCCAAACAGCATCTGAGATATCTTTCTGGCTGTCAAGTGGCGAAAGATGAGATTTCATACGAGGATCTCTTTCAGCAGCAGAGCGGAATCGATTGAGCGTGTCAAGTGCTTCTTTGGGTGCTTTGCCAGAAACACAGTGCAGGAAACCCACTTGGTGGAAATGCGGAGCGAACAGGGGAGTCTGCCAGGCCTCAATTGCTTTCTGATTGGTCAATTCGTTAACATTGATCCCGTAAAATTTGAAGTTGGGTACTCCGTAGTCTAATTGGGGGACAAACTTACCACTGTGAGCTCTTGGTACAGAGGATCTTCGTATTCTGCGCGCACAATCTTGTTGAGGTCATTTGCTGCAGACCATCGAGAGGGGATCTCTTCATCTTTGTCGAGAACGGTAATGTCCTTGTAGCCAGCTCTGAGGAGGTGCACGACTGTTGAGAGACCAAAGGCACCGCCTCCAACGATAAGAATTGGTTCAGATTTGGAAACGCTCATGGCTGCAGAGAATTGAAGCTATTGCAGATAAGACTGGAGCAATCGAGGCGTCATTCTATAAGTATTCACCCATCCCGAGCCTCCAAACCCATCGTCGTTCGATATCCGGCCACCACCGTCTTGTGATGCGCCTACGCTTAGTTAACGCCTTTCCACCACCCGAAGGATCAACAATAGCCAGAAATGCAAAAATAGACCGGTGACGCTACGAATGCGACACCGGGAGACCTCCCGATGCTGATACCAGAATGATTGGCGCTGAGAAAACTGTACGCTATTTTAGCGATATCGTCTCCCCATCCGTGCTGAAGTGGAGTCTTGCTGGAAGGTTAGCGTAGCCGCAAGTGCAACCCGATGATCTTTGATACGGTTCTGGGCGTATGGAGTCTGGTGACGACGTCCTAGGACGTGCATTATCTGGGACCAGCTGATATGAAAGTTCGGGAGTTGATTGTAGCCGTTATCGGAGTGTTTTTATCGCGGGGGTCTGTTGGAAGCCGTTTACCGGCATGGGTGCATGCATTGCTGTTACTGGGGGTGAAGTTAGGACAAGCCGACATGGTTCTCCATGGCAGACGCTAACACCGGCACTCACCTCAATTTTCTACGGACTTGATAGTGAAGTGAAATGACAAGACAACAGGAACGGAAAAAGAGGAGATGTGCTATCAGTAATAGTGTAATTATCTTTCTCAGTTCTATATCAATACTGCAAACTGCTCTCAGCCAATCGGTTTCGAAACCCGAGACACATTGTTGTCAAGAACCCTTCAGAACATGTCGGGGAACATCAAAGTAAGGTTCTAGAATATCTCTCAGGCACACATGTTCAAGGTAGAAGGACCCTGTACCTTTCAAGCCGTTCAAAGAAACCTTTAGCTGAATATAGCGTGGATGCGTCTGCCAATCAAGACCTCCATGCCGTTCTGTAGCCTGAGACCAAGACGGCATGTATCAAGCGACCAATCAAACAAACGAATATCCTCCAGTAAAGGTCGTTGTGGCTTGTAAAGGCTGAACTGCTGAACTGCTAGCTTGTTCTCGGCTCATTATATATATGTTATTGATCTGGTTATTGGCAGGGTATCATCGAGGGAAACAGGGGAGCCCACTCGCAGACCAGCTTTACGGTCTAATGTGAGAACTTAGGCATTATGAGAGACAAATATAACGAAAGTTTGTAAGGATTGGCCTTGTTGAGTGGATAATAGCCATATGGAAAGTGAACGATTGGCAGGCGAGACAGGTCAAGACCGCGTGACAATGGATACCTTTACAAACAAATTACATGAGAATGAACGCACGAGTATTAGTAAGACTTGAGCATATTCTTGCATGGTCCCCAGTCATCAGTTTCATCCCATTTGGCATCGCTTGTTGTTAAGTATCAGGTCATGATATTGGAGGCCAAAGAAATTGTTCATTAAAAGTTCATTAAATTCAGGTCTTAGCTTTTGGTACAAATCTAGATAGGCCATGCTAACTCTATTGGGTGTTGGAAGGATACAAGAACTCCTCAAGCTCAAAGAACTCCTCCTTGACAAGACGAGGAGACACAAATCGTCGAAGCATGTCAGGGCTGCCAGCTCGGTCGTTGGTACCAGAGCTTCGAGCACCACCGAAAGACTGTTGGCCAATGAGAGCAGCAGTTGTCTTGCAGTCTGTAACCCGTTAGTATTGCGTGTAGAACATTCATGGGTAGGGTAGGACTTACTAAGGTAGAAGTTACCGGCAGAGTAGCGAAGAGCATCCTCAGCCTCACGGAGGGCAGCGCGATCTTGAGCAAAGACGGCACCAGTCAAGGCAAGACCACCACCGTTCTCATCAATGTTCTTGAGCATAGGAGTGAAGTCAGAGTCCTTGTAGACGTAGACGGCAAGAACAGGACCGAAGATCTCCTCGTTGAAGAGTCGGTGATCAGGCGAGTCAACCTGGTAAACAGTAGGCTTGACAAAGTATCCTACTGAACCATCGTACTCTCCACCAGCAATCAGCTTGACCTGGGGATCCTTGTTGCTCTCATCGATGATCTTCTTGATCTTCTCAAAAGATCGACCGTGGATCACAGGACCCATGAAAGCCTCGAAGTCCTTGTCGGGACTACCTTGGGTAATGTCCTTCATCTTCTGCTGCATGAGAGAGAAGAACTCCTTGGCCTTTGACTCGGGGATGTAGGCGCGAGAAGTAGCAGAGCACTTCTGGCCTTGGTACTCAAAGGCACCTCGGATAGTGTGGTTAACGACGTTGTTGATGTCGGCAGAGGGATGCACAAGATGGAAGTTCTTTCCAGAGGTCTCGCCGACAACGCGAGGGAAATCGCGGTATCGCTTCTCAGCAATACCCTGACCAATTTTTCCATAGATCGAGCGGAAAACCTCTGAAGAACCGACAAAGTTGAGACCAGCGAATTCGCGATGCGCAAGGACAGTCTCGGTGATCTCGGCTGCGTCACCAGGGACGAATTGGATAACATCCTTGGGAAGACCGGCCTCCTGGAGGATCTTGTAGATGATGGTGCTGGGGTGGATGTTGTACTGCGATGGCTTCCAGAGGACAACGTTGCCGAGAATAGCGGGAGCGATCAAGTTTCCACCGATAGCAGAGAAGTTGAACGGCGAAACAGCGTAGATGAAGCCCTCAAGAGGTCGGTAGTCGATGCGAGTCCAAATACCATCTGTTCCACGCTCAGGCTGCTTGCTCATAATCTCTGCAGCATAATGACCAGCCAGACGGAAGAAATCAGCCAACTCAGCCGCAGCATCAATCTCACCCTGCCAAACATTCTTTCCCTGTCCCAACATCGTCGAAGCGATAAGCTCATATCGATACTTTGTAGTAGCAAGTTCCGCAGCGCGCTGGAAGATAGCAGCACGGTCCACGAACGGTGTGTTTTGCCAGTCCTTCTTCGCCTTGAGGGCGGACTCGATAGCAGCGCTGACTTGCTCCTTTGAAGCGAGGGGGTAGTTTGTGAATGTTGTGGCGTGTTCTGCAGGGAGGACTTGGTCTTCGTTGGCGTGAATCTTTTGGGACACGCCGTTGAAGATAATTTCGCTCTTCAGAGGGAGTTGAGAGCGGAGTTTCTTGAGGGCTGCTTCTACCTTTGCGCGCTCAGGAGAGTTTTTTGTGTATGTGGGCTAAAGAGTCAATATCGTGAAGAATTTCTTTTTGGAGAGGAGGTTACTCACATTGGGCTCATTGCGAGCGGCGGGGAGTCTGAAAGGCACGATTGTAGCATTGCCTCGCTTCTGCAGTGAAATCGCAGGTGTAGAAGCACGCACACGACAGACAGGAGTCAAACGACCCTTTGATGTCAAAGCACGAACCGAAGAAGCCATCTTGTAGTATGAGGAAATGCGATCTCGTACTGTACAGCTGCAAGTTTGATATGATGAATAGAGAAAACTGTAAACAGAAGCGCTCGTTTTTATGTTGACATCACAACCTTATCCCGGCGCTGCAACCGAAACTTTTTAGTGGACTGGAGGGGTTGATTCAGTTACCCCTCACAGCGCTAAAAAGCCCAGTTCAAGCCACCGGGCGGGGGCCCGACCAGTGTCACAAGACGCTAAGGGCGCTGCACGGGAGGGACACCGATGGAGGTTTTGGTGGTGGGGTTTGGTGAGGTTTAGAAGGGTCGGTTGAGGATCCCGTGGTGTCGGTTTGGCCGTTCGATGGTGTTGGCGTAGCTGTGTTGTTGGACAGGTTGAGAGGGATGGCTGGGCTTCAGCCACTGCTCCCGGCATTTGTTGGCTTGGTAGTTGTTCTTCTGGGATCGCTATCATTTTTGCAGGGTGCTGTGTCTTATCAAACATCGCGACACCAACGCTTTCAGAGCCTAATCTGATCGGGCCGCACCTACGAAGCACTTTTACTTCCCATTACACAGAATACCATACCTCATGGAAAACCACCAAGATGTCGCTGAAACGACCTTCAGTCGCATCCATCTATGGAAGCCCATCGTTGGGGATCTAGCAGCTGCAGCTATCTCTGCTACTCTAATAACACCTGTAATCACGGTGATTGACCAGTATGTCTCATAACCTCTCATCGCAAAGCTCAACTAACAAGGTTCAGATCCATGGTAGAGAAGGTCTCTTTCAACAGACCTCTTGTACAGGGCATGAAAGTCCACAGCTTGAACGCTATTAAACATCCAGGCCGCTTCATCTTTAGCCGTGCATTCGGCTACGTCTGGACTCTTTACGGCGCAACATACGCTGTGTCTAATGCATCAGATACACTTGCTCATGAATTCCATAGAGCAGCTGTTGGGACCATTACTTTTGTCAATACGATGATTGTTAATGTTCCTCTGGGTGTTCTAAAGGATGTGCGTTTCGCTCAGATGTTCAGTGCTTCAACAACGCCGACTGATAAGGTCGCACCTGTTGTAAAGCCTGGCGTTCCTCGAGCCGCAACAGCTACATTTCTCATGAGAGATGCCATCACGATCTTTGGGTCGTTCACGATGGCACCTTGGCTATCGTCTCTCATCCCAGACAGCTTGTCGTCAAGCCCGCACTCCAAGGCGATCATATCACAGCTGACAGTGCCCATCTTCTCACAATTCTTCGCTACCCCAGTCCACCTGCTTGGGCTGGACTTGTATGCCCGACCACGGGGAATACCATGGGTCGAGCGTTCGGCACAGATCCGGAGGGACCTGTTCTCAGCCACAATACTGCGGTCTTTGAGAATCATCCCGGCTTTTGGAGTAGGGTGTGTGGCAAACATGGAGGCAAGGTCAAGGTTTCATAAGCTGTTATAGGAGAGCTTCTAGAAGGCTATCGGCATGGCGTGTAGAATGAAAAGCAGGAACAGGAATGCACACAGAACGGGAGGGCTAGTATAGTAGATCGGAGATAATTTGAACTTTGTAAACAGTCTAGCTGGGAGAACAGGAGGAGGCGTCTGGTTCTTTGGTACAAAATACTTTCTATAATCCACTGTTCCTAGCCAAATCTATGAAGTAGGCCTTGTATCATTGACATGGGTAGTAGTCTCCATCAACCTTGCCAACGTAACCGCTTCCCGTAGTGCACGTCCAAGATGGCCCCTGACTCCCGCTTCTTCTAGAACCATAATTCCTCCGATGGTGCAGCCCTCAGGCGAAGTCCCCTGATCTCTCAAATCACCAGGCTGCAGTCCACTCTGAAGCATTGCAGCTGAACCCCTCATAGATTGGTAGATCATTGTCTGTGCAGTAGCCCTGGGTACACCAACGGCCACGGACGCATCGATGAAGGCGTCGCAGATGATAGCCCACATTGCTGGGGTAGAGCCTCCAACGGCTGTTGTGGCGTTCATGAGACGGGGAGCAACTTCGGTGGTTCTGCCGATGGTGTTGAAGAGGTTCTTGGTGAGATTCATAAGCTCGGCTGGGACTTGAGGCTCGGTAGGTGATTTCTCAATGGCGATGAGACCCTCTGAGACCATACACGCGATATTTGGCAGAGTGCGGATTACCCAGGCCCTGCCAGGGGCATTCTCTTTGGTAGTCTCGCTTCCGTAGAGTGTAGATTCGAGCTTCTCCTTTGTCCAGCCAGCGGCTACACTGATAAGAAGTTTTCCTGATAAAGCATCGCGAATACCGTCTTGGGTGAGAACATCAGCGATATCAGCTGGATCAACGCCCAGGACGATCACGTCGCCGTTCTGAACAGCCTTGACATTGTCACCACGAGACACAGTTAAAATACTGCTGTACTCGGAGAACTGGTCTTTAAGATTGGCCTCTGAACCTTCTGATCGCACGCAAGCGATGATCCTTGTGAAAGGCAGATCTGTCTTGTCGTCCTTGATGGCAGGAAGCAAATTCTTCACAACGGGCTTTGTGATGTTGCCTGAATCGTCAGTCAAAGCACTAAAAGCTCATTGGGTGCATATCTTACCTGTTCCCAGAATGGTGAGTGTGGCATTGCTCAGACCAGCCATGGTTGCGATATCTGTCGTCACGGGGGATGAGATTTAAAACAGATGTAACCACCAAAGATAATGTCTTATTCGTCAAAAGAAATCAAAGCATACAAAGTACCCAAGCAGTGCATACACTTAAGCCATGTGAGTAGCCGATCTTGTGACCTCACACGAAGAAATAGACCAAACCACGACTGGAAAGACGTCGACAAGTCGTGCAGATGCAGGAATGTTATCTCTTTGTTTTGATGAGGGGTAGTATCAACGGGAGCGCTGCCGATGAAGTCTGAACTCTGAACCGTGGGGTAGAGCTAAGCTCCGCAGTTACAGTGGGTTACAGGGCAGGGCTACGGGACCCTCACCGGCGCCACTTGATGTGCGATGTAACACGTTTCAGTGCTCGTGACACTTTGTGAAGATGGAGGAATTGAGTTCCTGGATGAGAGACCCCACTTTGTGAGTGCCGACAGCATTTGCAAGGATTGAGAATGTGTCATTGACAAGAGAGAGATCTGCATGGATAACAAGAGGCGTGTGAGGTGCACTGCACTGACATCCATGTTATCTCCCAGCTGAAACAGACATTCTAGCGCTACCAGAGCGGTGAATGATAGAGCAGCCCTTACAAGTGAACATTGAGACTGAACGGATACACGAGGGCACAGATCAAATTATAGAATCAATTCCATTCTTAACTAATATTCTTTGTAATTACAAACACTTTTCGCCTATCGCCAGAAAGCCAACCGTCTCCAAAGCTCACTCTTCAACGCCGAATACTCATCCAGCGTCCTCGCAGCAGCATCTCTATTCTCCATAGCCCTCCTCGTGAGATAAGCCATGCACTCCGGAAGCGTACCCCACGTAGTGCATTTATAAACCTCTGGAGCCACCCCCACATCGTCCTTTAGCTTCAGCAGCCCGAAGCTAACCTCGTCCGACATGCCATGTAACTGCGCGAACTTGACCGGCACAGTCGGAAGACCCGCCTTGGTGCGCTGCTGATGCGTTTCGTGAGCTTTGACCAGTGATTCTTTGTTGTGGCTTGCTAGGAGGAGCTGTGCGGAGGGGAAGGGCTTGGATGTGCCGAAGGAGCGGAATTCTTGACGGAGAACGCCCTGGGCGATTTGGTTGTAGGAGTCGTCGGTGTCTTGCTTTGTGTCGTGGATTAGGGAGCGGGGATCAGAGGCCATGTATGCGCCGCGAACGACCTTGATGCCGAGTGTGAAGCCCTTGTCCAGCGCAGCTTGGAGATGCTTGGCCAGAGTGTCGTGCGTGCTTTTGAGATAAGCCTGGTAGGAATTGTAGAGAACGACTTTGCCGTCGGTGTTGAACCTTTGCTGGAGTTCCATTCCGAGACGGAAAATACCCCATTGGTAGTGCTGAGATTCAGCATCGATGAGGATGTATGCGCCGCGGTCTTTGCACTTTTGGGCGATCTCGTTGCAAGCGTCGACGAATTGCTTGGGGAGTTCGGTCCCGTTGGCGAAAGCGTCGCAGACTCCAGGTCCAGCGCCTGTCATTCTGATGATCTGTTAGTATGCGTATCGTAAATGAGTATCGGTGAGGTGACTTACTTGACGGCCAATTGATCGCCTTCGCGGAGCAGCTCAACGGTCTTGACAGTTCCCTCCCTCCAAGCCTCAATGTTATCGCACCACTGACACTCATTCGAGCTTGAAGCTTCGATGCCAAAGCCTTGATCTTTACCAGTCTTGGCATCAAAAACAGTCTCCTTCGCAAATGTGAGAATCGTTCCCTTGAAGCCCATATCCTGCAATGACTTCATAGTGCACTGCGTCTCAGCGCCTGTCTCACCAGCGCAGAACTGTTTGTAAAACGTATGCTTAAGCAAGCCTCGCAGTAGCGGGTTGCGATCAACATTGAAGAGGTATGGGTTTGTAGGGTTGGAGAGCTTCTGGAGAAGATGGAGCGAGGGGATGAGGAGCCATGGTCTTGATGATATGGAATTGACCAGGAGAGAGCGGTAGAGAACCAAAGGAGGGAGTTCTGAAAGTGGTGATTCTGCGCCTCTGGCGACGAGTGTGTTTGTGCGTGTCGCCTCAAGCGCTGCTGCGGCGTTGGAGGAGGAGTAGCGAACGAGCGTGATGAGGCTATCGCGCCGCACTCGGGAAGTAGGACGGAGTGTGAGGGTGAGGCCTTGAGCGGCGCGTGAGCGAGTAATAGTTGAGAGTGTTGTCATGTCAGGCACTGGAAATCTCTTCACAATTCTTACTGTGCTGATCTTTGATGTGAAGGGAAGAAAAATGCAGTGGCAGTGTTAAGATGTGCTTTTTTGAAGTGAAGAAGCATCATAACCTTATCATCTATTTGACTTGCAACCCCCATCTGGCGCGGCTCTAGCAGCCTTTTGGCCACACCCTATCGGCACCCCAACCGATACTGACTCCCTTTAAATCAACACCGCGGGGAAGCGGGGTAATTCGTCACATGGACATCTTATCGGTGTATTTTTTTAATTCCATTATCTTTGGCGAGATGCGTTGGAGGTCTAGACTTGGGGAGCGGGAGAGTTTCCCGATGGTTTTGGCTAACCCCACATTGGTCACGTATCACAAGAGATATGCTAGCTACGGGAATGGCACTGTCGGTCTTGGGATCTTATCACATCGGGAGAAGTTGGTCCGCATGCGGGAGAGGGCGTGATACGCCATGCATCGGCTTGCCCTGGCGAAGGGCAGGGGTTGGGAGCTTGGGTCTCGGGTTTGTGCTACGCTAGAAGCCGTTTTGCATATTCTAGTTTATATCGGAGGTCTGACCGGCGTGGGATGTGCATTGGGGCTGGTGGGGAGCGGTTATGTACGGATCTTGTTCTGCGCCAGTGGCCTTGGAATGTGCATTGAGTTCAGGGGTCGTGTTGCTATCCTGGGCTCTTGTGAGATCTGCATGTTCTCGAAGTATCTGGGGATGCGTGGGAGGTCCGATTCGGAGCCCCCAAATCTTTTATCTGCTCGTTGATCGTCAATGACGGACCGGGAGCACCGACCAAGAACCCTGCGTCCAAGCCGATCGAGTTAGGGCCGGCACAGCTGAAAGAAAGTATCTTTGTCTCATAGTACTCTTGAAATCGCCGCAGCCGTGATATGTGCAGTTTTTGGCAAGGTTATACGTGTGGCCAGTAGGTATAAGCAGGATATTACAGGGAGTTTACAAGTATGCAGTAGTTTCCATCCGAATAATATCTATTATCCGAAGCGTGGTACCCTCTTTCTTCACTGCACATTTCGAACTACCTCATCTAGTGATTTTGCCACATACTCGACATTGTCATCATTCAGGCCGGCAAGACTTATCCTTGACGTATTCGCCATGTAGATGTGATATTGTTCTGGAAGCATGTCAGCATGTATCTCGTTGAAAAGAGACATGACTTACCTTCCAATCGTTCAATCTGAAGCTTGCTGATACCTGTGTAACCGAACATGCCAGTTTGTTTAACAATATGCGACCAGTCTCCCGGAGTCCCTAGCCGTACAAGCTCATCATACAACTTCTTTCTCATCGACCTGATTCTCGAGGACATGGTAACAAGATCTTGATGCCACTGTTTCACGAGCTCAGAGTTTCCAAGAACAGTAGCTGCGATTCTGGCTCCATAGACCGGAGGATTCGAGAC
This sequence comes from Fusarium sp. NRRL 29148, assembly GCA_013759095.1. Taxonomy (NCBI): domain Eukaryota; kingdom Fungi; phylum Ascomycota; class Sordariomycetes; order Hypocreales; family Nectriaceae; genus Fusarium; species Fusarium sp. NRRL 29148. The sequence goes on from JABSTL010000457.1 coordinate 47,060, forward strand.
AGTCTGTCGTTGAGCATTCTGAAGCAGTGAGAAGACCGTTCTTTTGGCGTCTTCAGACTTTGTCACGATTGCTGTGAGGCCTACTCTCTCTCCGTAAAGACCCATGTTCTTGGCGAAGGACATGCATATCGCGGCTTCGAGACCGAGATCTTCGATGATGTACTTGATCGCCCATGCATCTTCATCGTAATTACCCGAGTTGAAGCCAAGATACGCCGAGTCTATAATGGGGAAGATGCCGTTTTCTTTGATCACGGATGCGATTTCTTTCCATTGATCACGAGTTGGATCGCAACCAGTTGGGTTATGAGCGCAGGCGTGGAGAACAACGGCAGAACGCTTATCGGCTTTCTTCAGGGCGCCGATATAACCGTCAAAGTCAAAGCTTCGATCTTTGTAGTATGGTCCTTTTGCTACGTTGAACCCAATTTCTGTGAAAAGAAGATCGTGGTTTGACCAGGTCGGATCTGTAATGATAATGTTCTCAATACCTGAGTTGGCCTTGCGAAGAACAAGACCGGCTAAAAGGAGAGATCCAGTTCCGGAAATGGACTGACAACTCGCAATCTAGCAGACATTAGGTTCTAGGTATATCCGAAGGCACAATTCAGCTCACTCTGTTCTCTTTCAGCGCAGCTGTCCCATGAAACAACAGCTTGGTCGCCTCATCTCTGAAGCTCTGCAAACCCTCAATAGGCAAATACTCATGCCCAGCATTACCGATTAGCTTCTCAGCCTCCCTCACAGACGGAAGAACCCAAGGCTTAGCATTCTCATCACGATATGTGCCTTGCCCAAGGTTCACCTTCTGAGGACTTTGGTCAGCGTTGAACCGCTTGGTCACTTCAAAGATGGGGTCGGGCGGGATGTATTCCGCTGCGCCAAATGCTGAGTGCTGTTGGGCCGACATTGTGCTGTACGAATGTGGAGATAATGATGTTGGATGAGTGTGGTAAGCTTGAGCTTGTATGTCGGGAGGTTGAAGCGATTCTGTTCCTTTTGTTATAAGTTGTGATTGGAAATGTCGGCGAGTGAGGCCGGCGCGGGGCTGGCTTACTCGGTGGAGGTGGTCCGACGTGTTACGGGCGGGGATCCGATCTATTTACGCAGCGCAGAACACATCGGCGGTCATCCGGTCTCTGATCTGCTTATCTCATACCTATAGAGTATCCAGTCGCATTATCCTGTCGTAACTAAAAGTAGTGTTTCGCTGCAGTGCGTGGTTGAGCTACTTGGCAGTGTTAGGGTTCTGTACAGGTGCGTCGTGCTATAGCAGAACCACTAGCTATAATCGCGTTCAATAGAGTAGCGATTACAAATCGCCTGTATCAAAACAATATTACATTTATATCTCCTACAGGAATGAATCGCAGCTACAGCACGATTGTATCACCCTTTGCAACTCCCAACCCGTCATGCTACATTCCGTCGATGCTCCGAGATTCACATGAATGAAGAACTACGTCGTTGTTGTTAACGCGAGTCGAGAAATATAGTCTGCAATTTGCCATTCTTGGATTCTTTCATTCAATATCAATCACAAATTTGCTTACGGCCATCAGGAATGGATGAAGTCATACTAGAGGCCATCCCGTCACGAGTAGCGTAGCCACTCTCTAGCGCAGTCTTTGCGTCGAATAATGAGCATAAATGCATCAAAACCCAGACTTCTGAGCAGTGCCAGACTCATTGACCGAAATGATAGGTCGATGTCTGGAGCTAAGGATGCTGTCTTACAACGAATTGACCAATATGGTAGCATGCGCCGCTCGCCGACGGATCACGGGAGGTGAGACCGTAAGCGATATAAGCAATTGACGTATGTCCAAACTCTTCAGAAACGCTCTTAATCTTGTAATTTCCATTATAAAACTTTGCGATGGCCTCACTTGACTCTTTACCCTGCGAGATACTTCTCCATATCATCCGCGACAGTTCTCCGCAAGAGCTATGCTGTCTCAGTTACACCTGCAAGCGTTTGGCATCAGTCGCTGGAGAGTGTCTATGGATAGACATTGACTTTCATGAGAAAGGATATCACGAGTCGAGCGCAGAGCTCAACGAGCCACGACCATACAAATTTCCCCGCCGGTTTTACCATGATTCGAAAAGGGATGGATGGCAGAGTGATATCAGCGAAAGAGCTAAAAGCCTATTCATCATGCTGCAGACGCTTCACGCTCACGATGAAGGACGCCTGAGGGAACTTGCTGGCAGAGTGAAGAGTCTGTGTACCGTCATCGAGCCAGAATGGAAGCCCGGTCACAGTTCAGTGGCAGCACCAGTCTCTGTCTGGGAGCTCTTACCTTATTTTAAGAACCTTGAATACTTGGAGCTTCACGGCGCCTATGGGCCTTCCGACCACAGAGAGTTTGAGGAGATACGAGAAAGCCCTTTGAAAAGTTTGCGCTTTGCAAAGCTCTTCGCTTACATCCCCCGATCTATTGCAACTTACGTTCTCCGATCTCACGGAAAACTCGAGCGCCTGGAGCTTGGTATGTTGGATCAACCGCTGCCCAATACCATTGACATCAGTGAACAGGATGCTGAAGGTCATGACCAATGGGACCATCAACCCAAAGGAGTCATTCCAAGGCCACTTGGACATTTCGTCTCCGATCCCCGAGTTCCTTTCCAAAGGCTTAAGCACTTACACTTATGTTCACCTTGCAATAGCCATGGTGACTATTTCAACCAACATAATTCGTGGTCGACGACCGCTGAGCGGGACGGTCTCGAGACATGGAAAAGCCTCATCCAGGCGTCTAGTCCGACTCTCGAGACCCTTGTGTTTGAACACCGACCAGCAGCAGGAATTGAGGAAAATGAAGGGTTCTCTGAGGATGAGTTCCTCTCCACTGGAAAGACTGGTGCTGGCAACAAGGCTTTGGTGGATGCCATCGGGGACATAATCATCGATAAGGAGAAACTTCCCAGTTTGAAACGAGTGTATCTGTATGGATTTGTTGCTGGTAGATCAATTGGCACATTTTCTGCCGCAACACCGGGAGACTGGTTGATGCATGGGTTGAGAGAGAGAGAAGTCGCCTGCGAAGCCAGAAGAGGGAAATGGTGTCTGTTCGATCAGGACTCAGGTGAAACAAATTGGGCAAAATGGATTGGAGACGGGAATAGTAATCTTCACGATGGTTATATGGGAATCCGGTGGTACTCACTTTTGGCTCGAGTATAAAGGTAAAAGGGGGATTTAAAGCCTTCATGTTTATAGCACCAACACGTCAACAAGGGCCAATGGCCTTTGATTGACAAGATCTACTTTAACCGGAAACTGATCGATATCTGCAAACCTCAAAAAAGCACAACAAAAGAATGAAATCATCTCATGTGCCTTCACACGGGATCGAACCGTGGACCTTGTCATTACTAGTGACACGCTCTACCACTGAGCCATGAAGGCGACTTCTGATTGGATGAAATCTTTGGTCTGTATTTCCCAATAAGAAGTCAATCCTTAGTCAATACATCCCTGTGATCTTAATGGCTCATACCTATTCTAACTGTTGACAGCAATCTTTTCTAGCAGCGGTAGCACCACTGAGGCCAACAACCAACTCCATATCGCATCCTAATGATTTCTTAACCAAGCGGGTCAGATTGAACAGTATTTACGCTCTATATGAGATAAACTTTCCAAGAACAGGTAGAGCTACTGGCAGTTCTCTATAGAAACCCGATATGCTAGCCATCCAGTTGTTCTAACTCTGGGATTGAAAATATATCTATCCAGATGCGGTACCAATCAGCCGACTGGCAATCCACTCAGCCGTAGCATTGGCATTCTTTTGGTAATTCTGGTGGGTTTTCACTATCTTGTAGAACCAAATCGGACACCCGAAGACAAAGGGCTCCCACGGGACCGTCTTACTACAAAAAGAATCGCCTTTTCTGCAGACAACAAGAATACGCGACTCAGGTATTTTCCCAATCCGACCCCTCTTCTTATATCCCAAGGTAACAGCTACGCAGAGCTGAAGTCAGTGGCAGGTTGTCAACGCTGCGAAGGGGATGGGTACTAACCAGCAGCGATATGCGCCGTCACCTCAGTAGTTATGTTTTCAGCAGCTTGATGCACCAACGCACCGCCAGCGCTGTGACCCATGATGACAATCTTGGTATCGGGACACTGTGTTGCGGCCTGTAAGCGCGGTGTCAGTATTATCCTCATCAATGTTACCTCCTCACATCTGGGCATACCCGGTTGATAAGCTCACTCATGGCCCGACCGCCCTCTCTAGGCGCTTTCTGGATAACGGTCTTCATATTCGCCTTGTATTTCACACCTGCAACGGCCAGGTTCTGTGGACCGCCGATAATCGTGGCAAGTCTATTGAATATGGCAGGACCGACACCATTTACTTCTCCTACGTTTCCCTTTCCCCCCATTCCTCTAGCGTAGATCATGGTGAAGTTACGGCAGGGCGTCCCGTCGGTGAGCTGGTTATAAGTTTGGTTGGGATATGGATGTTCTCCATAGTACGGAGGTGGGCCCTTCTTGTCGCAGCGCTTGGCATGTGGTTGGAAATGCGTGTCGAGTCCAGCGAGAGGGGGGGCCATTGTCTGCTCTAGGGCGGGGGCTGCATAGGCAATGGCCGCAAGAGCCATGAGAATCTGAGTGGGCTTCATGAGGGTATAGAATTTGTCGACCAAAAGCGAATTGCCTTGTCGCTGCAGAGTTGTGTAAAACAGGGTCGATTCAGAGAAGAAGATGATTGTAGGCCAAGTTGGGGGCAGAGGAACGAGGGGTAGCTTTCCATTGTATGATAAAATGCTTGGTTTGTTCTTGTTGTTCTTCTTCCTCGCTCTGTTAAGCCCCATAACCTTATCCCCCCAAACAGGTCAAGAGTCGACTAGATTTGAGCCTCCGGGCGCCAAATGGCATCTTCTGGGTATGTCTTGATTGCTCACTTGGGTCAGTGTTTACTTTTCATGTGGCTGTAAGCCCTTGTCATGAGAAAGTAATGCAATAGCCACTTTTGAAGGACAAAATCATAGCGCCATTTCAGCACAACCACGATATAAGGGCGTCATACACTGCGCCGAAAGGGAAGCACAATGGCCTTGATATGAAGTCATCAGATCATTGTTAACATTATTTTCATGGTGGCGCAGAGTGGAGATATTTGAAACATCTAACGGTCTTGCATCATTAATTTTTCAGCCCGTCTTGAACTCTCTACCCGCCTGTTACCACTTGAGTCTCCAAACATGGCCCGATCATCTAAGAAAATTTTATCAATGAGTCAAGGTATATAATAAGATATAAGAGTTTCAGGAAAGCAATCATCCAACCCGCTGCCAGCTGTCTATCCACATATCCATCCCATCCTACTCGTCGTCATGCACACCATTATAAATAACATCAAAAGCCGTCTCCCTCTCTGGGCCTTAGTTTGTGGTTGAGTATGGCTGAGGATTATAGGGACGCGACACCAAAGGGTCGTTGGACTGGTATCCCGTCATGTTGACTTCGGTTGTAGAAGCATTACGGTTGTCTTTCTTGAAGATGAACAAGATCGCCTGCAAAGAGTCGGAGGGGTTTAACATGGCCAGCCAAGCATGGATACCAAGAGGGCCGCCCTGGTATGACCCTTCGGGAATGTTGCCCTGCTCCAATTTGGAAAAGCTTCCTCGACCATGGCCAGACTTGTAAACGCTCCATGGGTAGGCAAACATGAAGAACAGCGACAGGGGGGCCATTTCGATGCAGATGACGAGGTTGGGGATACCAACATGGACATCAGCGTAGGTGAGCGTGTCGCTTGTCTTGAGAACGTTCTGGTCGTTGAGAACGGTGAAGATGATCTAAACGGTCAGTGTGATGCTAGTTAGGTGAGAAGGGATAGAGCTTACACCCTGGATGAATGTCAAACCGACTACGATCTTGAAAGCAGTGAGCTTCAACATCGGGTTATGGTGGGCGAGGTCCTTCTTGAGAAGCATGTACATCTGCAGGATCGAGAGGACTGAAACGACGAGAGAAATCGACATGATGATTCGGAGGTAGATGTTGGCGAAGTGCCGGCTGTTGCTTTCTTGACAGAAAATACCAGCGGCTTGAGTAATATCGGTAGCGAGTGAGACACCGATTGCAATAACGGGCATCTGAAAGATCATGATCCAGCGTGTCTAGAAGGTTGTCAGTAAGATTTCCTATTGCTGATAAGAGAGATGCCTACCTTGAACCACTTGATACCATTCTTCTTCTTTGTAGCGAAAAACACGTCCTGTTGGTCGCGACTCGGTGATACGTAATCGCAGAGAAGAAGGAAGAAAGATCCAAGCGCGAAACCTTCGTAGACGTGAAGCCAGGGCTCGATATAGACTGCTGCATGGGGGAAGCAGATGCAGAGGAACGAAATGATGGAGAAGGCCGAAATGAGTGTGCCGATTCGCATGATTCTGGGGATGTTAGCATGTATACTGGGATTGGAGAGTTGGCTGCACGTACTTGACTTGTTCTGAGGGGTTGGAGAGATGCGTCGCGTGCATCATGTTGATGAAGAACATGACAATCAGAGCGAAAGCAGCGAAAGATCCACCGATGACCATGCTCAGCTGGTAAAAGCTCAAGCTGCCGGTGATATTCTTCTCGGCATCTTTGGCATGTTAGTAGAGGTCAACGCGTCGGCGGGGCTGGTAGTACCTTGGGCAAAAGAATGCGTAGGGCAGGTAACGTTCGACTTGTCGTCGTCGCCGCTTCTAAAGAGACCCATCGTGGCGGTGTTCTATAAAGTCGAGTAAAATGAAAAAAGAAACAAGTATATGCTGAGATGTAGTCGCTTGTCTGTTGTGGAGATGAGATGTGAATTTCGTTCGCAGCCGGCGACACAAGCTCAATATATACAAATCCCAACGTCGTCATCCCCAAGCTAAATCCCCTGCAATGAAACCCTCAGATACTAATCTAAGCGCAGTATCAGCACAGCCAGCTATGGATCAGCGTCAGCCCTACAGCATAGCTATCCCACCAAAACGGCCATTGATACGACCGATCTGCCGATATTGGCACCTTTTCTGCATTGTTGAACAACTTGGTGCTCCGCGGTCTTGTCCGGTAGATGCAGGGATCAGCGTGTCGGCCTCCCATAGCTTGCCAGGGGTTTGGGAGCTTGGAGACGTGTAGGGCTGTTGTGATTTGTTGGTTTGAGTGAGAGCGGCCGGCTGGCTTACTTTTGTGGCTGTACCCTGTCGACGTGAAAAGTCGGTATTGCGAAGAGGTGATAGGGCAGTGGGAATAGTTGAAGCCACTCTGTTCAACGCTCTGCCAAGAGATTCATCTGGACCCTTAAATATCCTTCCCAAGCTTAGCTTCAACCAAGTCCTGGCTCGTGATAGGATCAACAAGCTCTCCAATCTCAACGCGAAAAAAGACTTCTTTGGTGAGATCTCAATTGTAACAAGACAAATACATTAATGCTTGTTATCGCGGCCTCCCAGGCAGTGCGAGATCAGCATTTTAATTCGAATGAATTCCTGCTTTTAGCATTTCCATTCGAACGTGGCTTAGAGGAGTGACGATGTCGGCTCGAATGGGTCGTCAAAAGCGGTCTAGTGTACGATGATCGAAACAGTGCCCCACCGAGCGTTTAGATAAGGCGGGAAATCGGCACGATAAGATAAATTATCGAAACTTTTGCTCAATGCGGTTTGATTCAGGGACGATCATATAGAATTTGGTTTCAGAGCATCAGATTATCCTTGTTGAAGGATCTCAAAGGATCCGCTAGGCAGTCTTTTTTATTTCTCTTGGAAAACCTCTGCCGAAGGCTACTCGACACATCCTTGCCACTAGCTTGACGTGAAGCCTGAAGGTGTCTTGAAGCTTTGTGTGACATACCCTGTACAACGTTACGCCCGTTAGTTTTCGGACCAGCGAAGTTACTCTTTGGGAACAAATATGAACAAAGCTGCACAGATAAGTTTTCTCCTTGGGCCAGCTCAAAATCAAGTTGCACTACAATTAGATTAAGCTAAAAGGATCTAAAAGTCCTCTTAAGAACGGAGAGTCGGAGAATGTATCACTGACTCTAAGTGTTGCGTATCTGTGATTGACAACCAGAACTCTACCCAGAATCACGCTTAATATTTCGTACACGACTTTATTTCCTTGGTTATATTGGCATACCCTTCTACTCATAGTCCTAGGTCCCATATTCCTCAGACTAACGTAGCCTCTGCGCATCTTTATTCCTGCGCCTAGATACTGTTCACTTTAGAGCTGACCCTGCATGTAACCCCCCCCATTATAGAGTCAGTAACCATATAACCAAACAGCGATTTGCAAACGAACCTGTAACAAGCATATCGGCACTGTTGTAAACGCAGCAGCATCGCTCAGCAAATAGCACACCATAGGCGTCAAATCCTCCGGCACGCCCAGCCGTTGTAACGGGGCTCCCTTTTCGTACCAGCCAAGGATAGCCCTCTTCTTTCCCTGCAAGCGTGCCAAGAGAGCTGTTTGGATCGCTCCTAGCCTATGGCTAGTGCAATCGCCAAGATTGTCGAAGATGATTTACCTAGGGAGATGCAGTTGACCCTGATGCCATACTGACCTAGCTCGCCGGCCAGGGGACCCATAAGGCCCTTGATAGCTGACTGGCTAGCATTATACGATCTGTTACTTTGACGTCGCCAAGACCCCGGGGGTTGAAGGTTGTCATGATTGCGGAGCTGAGAGGCTGCGAGATTACTAGTGCTCGGGATGAATACTTTTAAATCATATAGTAATTCAGTCTATATGGAACCCGAAACAGAAGATTGGCTTGTAGTAGTGACTATATAATCCATTTGCCATGAGTTTCAATGATAACGGCTTCTTCTTCCACAAGCGCATGATTCACGGCTTCAGAAGCCGAGAGGACTCGACACCGAGAGCCCAGATTGCGATGCAATGATTCGCCAGAACCAGGACTAGAGAATGCGGCGTCACTAATCCACAGTCCTTCTGGATATGCTATATGGTCCGGTTTGGTGTTTTAGCGCGGAAACATTCCCTACGCGCCAAAGTTGCCGGTTATCAGGTAACGGCATCGCATCCGAGGACTATATATTTCTATGCGATAATCTCTAGCTGTATATGTCCCGAGACGAGATGAATTGATACATGACAATTACTAAGGCCTATTCGATAAACTTCTCACACAAAGCTGCACTCCTTCTCTTTAACTACTTCAATCAGCCTTTATTCATCACCTAAATTCTACTACTCATAACATGGCTGGAATCGCAAAAGCCAAGCACCGCGTCAGTCTTGGGCTTCTGACATTCGGCCCCAAAGGATCAGAAATCTACGGAAGCCGCATTACTTCCCTCGAAACCTTCAATCAACGCCTCGACTACTTGCAGTCTCGCGGCTACAATGAAGTCGACACACCCAGGACCTACGCAGGCGGCCAGCAAGAAAGCTGGACCAAGCATACCAACTGGCAGGAGCGCAAACTTACTCTTGCTACAAAGGATCCTATAAGCCTGGCGATCACTCCAAATCCATTGTAAAGGAGAACTTGAACAAGAGTCTTAGTGAGCTTGGATCTGATAGTGTGGATATCTTTTACCTGCACGCACCAGATCGTTCTGTCCCGTTTCAGGAGACGCTTGAGGCTTGCAATGAGCTTTATGAAGAAGGAAAGTTCAAGAAGCTTGGTTTAAGCAATTATGCAGCATGGGAAGTAGCTGAGCTTTGCACTATTGCGGATCAGAAGGGTTGGGTCAAACCAAGCGTTTATCAGGCTATGTATAATTGCTTGACCCGCGCCATCGAAGAAGAACTTGTTCCATGCTGTCGAAGGTTCGGGACATTCTTGTCTATAATCCCTTGGCTGGTGGTGTACTTTCCGGTCGCTACAAAAGCAAAGAGATTCCCGCTGACGGTGGTCGGTATTCTACTCAGGACCCGGTGATTGGAGCGATGTATCGCGATAGATACTTCAAGGATGTCAACTTTGAGGCTTTGAAGGTAATTCAACCTGTCGCTGACAAGTTGGGGTTGACGCTCTTGGAAATTGCGTTCCGATGGCTTGTTCACCATAGCAAGCTCAAGGTCATGGATGGAAACGATGGGTTAGTCACTGGTATCAGCTCGATCAGCTAGCTTGAGAGTAATCTGGATAATGTTGAGAAGGGTCTGTTGCCGGAAGAGGTGCTGGAGGTATTAGATGAGGCTTGGAAGATCACGAAGCCTTCTTGCTCTCTTTACTGGAGGTAGTCTTACGTGTTTCCCCCCATGTCATGATCAATGGAGCAGAAGTTGTTCCTATATGAACGTTGACCTTATAAACAATTTCGTTCCATTGCGAACACTTCTTCAACCTCCCGACTACCTTACCTTTTTATTGACCCCAAAATGGCTTGTTCATATTGTGATGGCTTACCAGGCCCCCGCTATTCCGATTCCAGCACTGGTTGGTGTCAGCTGCCCAATGCAGCCAAGCGTCATAATCATCGTGTTCTCACGACGGCGCAGCAACGCGTTGCGACACGCAAACCCTGACCAGGAAAACAAACTTCTCAAGCTTTGCGCCCGCGACGCACCTGAAACTACAAGTAACGGGAAGATCTACAGACGTTCTTGTCGCCTTCACCAAATCCATTCCTTCTAAGTCGACACAATGGTCCGCGCGCCCGCGTTTTTGATCCTGAGCCTTTTTGGCGCAGCTTTTGCTGTCGCATCGCCGCAGTTCGACCAAGGCGCCGAGTTGCGCAAGTCAGAATGCGATGCAAGTAGCCCCGTCGCATTCATGAGTCTCAGAACTAACAGATACTTCAGAATGGCTGCTTCGATGCCAGCTTCCCGGGCGGTTCATGTACCAATGATCCAGCCTGTATGTGCACCCAGAAGAAGTACCGCGATGCGTATTTCTGCTGTATGGCCAAGAAATGTGATGCAGATGTGATGCCTGGTCAGCATGATTCGAATTGTGAAAATGAGTCCCTCTAACAAGCTATTTGCAGAATCTGTCGAGCGACAGCATACAGGATGCCAGGCCAGGAACCTCGACTTTTCCTTCGATGCTGAGAAAGTTTGCGGTATTAAGTGGGACGCGAGCAGTACCTCTGTTGCTTCGTCAACCACTAGCGATGTTATAACTACTTCGTACACTTCACATGGATCCTCAGCGACATCAGGCTTGGCTTCTCCGACATCAGATGCAGAGATTACCAGTAGCACCAAGGACGCCGAGAGTGCTTCAAGGACTTCAAGTACTGCTCAGGAGTCATCTACAGGTGGTGCAGCCCCTGTGACTGACAGTGCACAACGTTTGAGTATCCCAGTTGGTGGAATCACCGTGCTTTTCATGATTACTGGGATGCTTCTTTAGGGCAAGAAACTTAGTCTGATACGCCCGTATTACTGACAAAATCCCATGGTACAAGGTGCAACCTGATGAAAGTCCTAAACATTTGACCCACTGCTTAATCAAAAGGTTTCCTGCCATAGGTTGAGTATCTGGCTACGTTAACATGTTGTCATTGAAAAGATGTGATGCACTTACACCGGTCAATAAGCATGAATAGTCCTGTCATTGAGGTCCCTTCTGACCTTTGCCAAAAAGACCGTAACCTCTTCCTGAGTCCACCCCAGCACTCTCGTCAAAGCTGCCATGGACAATGCCTCAAGGCCTTTGAAACTATCCATGTTGAGATTGTTCCACTCACCAATCTCCTTATATCTTTTATCCAGAGGCCAGCGATTGGTCGGCCACTTGAAGACAGTCTCGACAATATCCACAAATCCTGCATCGCGTAGAACGTCCTTGTTCTTTTTGTTATCTTGGAATGGGCGGCCAATCTTGGTGGATGCCTCGTCAAGAAGATGGATAAGCTTGGAGAGATGATGGTCTTCCGTAAGGGTCTTGTCGTCTGAGTGGGCGAAGAGATCGATTTCAAGAAGCTCCACGTAGCCACCTGGAACAAGATTCCTAAGGGAAGGCAATCAGTCTCACAGTGCTTAACATAGTTATATGTCTTACTCATAAATGCTCCTCGCCAGGTTAGGCCAACTCTTGATGCTGAATGTCATCATTCGACTGTGAACATAGTCAAATGGTTCAGAGTAGTTCCAGGGCTCTTCGATATCATCGATAAAGAACTCTACGTTGGGAGGAACACTGATCACTCTTAGCAGATATCCTGCAGCGTTGACTGTGAGAAATACAAATCAGGCTGAATTGGCGAGAGGTCGACGCCGATCACTTTTGCTTCAGGATGCTCGTCGGCATAGTCGATGGCCCATATTCCCGTTCCGGTACCGACATCTAGAACACGCCTGGCCTTGGAACTAGGATGATTCGGAGGTGCGAGGCCGAGTTTGTTGTCGAGCATCAAAATAAATAAGTTATGCTGTAAGTCTAGTCGAAGGCATCAGTAGCGAAGGCGACTGTCGAGGTTTTGCCCTAGCAAGTCTCTCTTTCTCGACGTCGTCATTCGGAAGGTTATACTCTGTAGGCATGAGTCAACTGTAACGACACAACAACAACAAAAGAGACTGACTCCCATCCTTGTATCGATGATATGTCCTGCCATTTTCCTGCCGATAGTCTAGAATAGAGCTTCTCAAGCTCTCAGACGTGGATGCTAGGCTCTTTTCCACTAGGTCAGATCGGCAACGACAAACATTCTTGAGAGGAAACCTACCGATCCAATCAACGAATCATGCTCTTCTTCCGACTGTAGTTTGTGGTTAGTGAGTAGATCTATTCTTCTCTGGATAAGGTAGGGGGACCTGTTCATCTGGTACTAGGACGGGCTCTGTGTTAATAGTTCGTTCGGCCATTTTGATGCAAATTATTTAATCAGGCAACGTTGAAAACTTCCCCGCCCGGAGAAATCATGCTTTTTTATAAGGAAATCACAATCCCAGTCGAGATTTGTCATCCTGTTGGTTGTGTCCGCCGTGCATGATGGATAACCGGGGTTTGATCATATGACATCCCAAAGTGGTGAGTGTTTCTGTCAAGGCCTAACTATTTCGTCTAAGCCTATCCACAATGAGATTTCTACAGAGGCAATTGATGTATGATAGTTCTGCTCGTACTTTGAGATAATTGATATAAAATGGTTACTCAGTCGCTATGTTCATGATCACGCAAGCACTCGCTCTTTGCACAAAAGTTGCCAAAAATAATCCTCATTGGCAATCTATCTATCCCATCAACCATCTAGTTTAATACTCGCCGATACCTTGTCATTCCAGGAACCTTCCTGAAAATTCCCTCCGCTATGATATCTTATTCCTCCCATCAAATCCGCTTTTTTTTGTAGGCTTTCCTCGACTTTTCATTTTTTTTCCGGTTAGTCTTTCTCTTTTCTCTTAGAAGTTTGCCATGGCCCCGGTAGCTCGTGATCCCCTTGAAAATGGAAGAACGGGACACTTGTTGACAAGCTACCTAGGACACCCTCACTCAGTAGTAGTAGTGGTGGTGGCCATGGCTCTCACCACGACCCTGGCGGCGGGGTTCGTTCTCTCGACGGGGAGGATAACCTGTCTGGAAGTGTTGGGGACGTTGTTCACCTTGCCGAGGAGGATATTGCTGAGCTGTGCGATGACCACTCGGATTATTCTGAAACGGCGGGTACCCCGGAGCATCTTGGAATCGTGGAGCTTCCTGGAACTGCGGAGCTTCCTGGAAACGAGGTTCATTCTGGCCCTGATGCTGATTCTGGGGCTCTCCATCCTGGAACATATACACACGGGTACGCTCCTGCCGCTGCCCTCTAGGGGGGTATTTGGGCTCGTCAGTAGCTCTTTGTTCCTCACAAAGGGGGCAGATCCATAAGCGCCACTCCAGCTTCACCTCGACTGGCTCACCACACCCGGAACAGGTGCCGGTGATCGCGGGGTTGTAAAGAGAAGCGTTCTCCTTGACGGCTCCGCAAAAGTAACATTCGTGCTTCCAGAAGGTAGTGAGACACATGGTGACGGATGAGGAAGAGCTTAACTTGTGTGAGCTGTTGGTTGCGTTTGGTGAGTAAACGTTGAGATGGTGATATGATTGTGATGCGATGGTGGATGATGGTGGATGATGGTGGATGATGGTGGATGATGGTGGATTTGGAGGCGGTGGAAAGGAGCTATTTAAAGGATTTCAGTCAACAATGCGTAAGTGATAAGTTGTTCTAGGTCAATCGTATTGGATATTGATGTTCAGCATGACAATGAGTTTAATTCCTGTCAATCATCGATCATCTCATCTGCTGTACTTTGAACTTCTGGAACGAGAAGGCTGAAAAGTGTTCACCCAGCATTGATGTCGGATCTCTTGACCACCATTGGATGGCATATCGATTCTCATGTAGTCCCTTCACTGAACGTGGTACTCATTACTGTTGACCGTCCTGTTGTCGAAAGAACAATCACCATATCGAAGTTGTAACAGAAAATGATGTACAGTAAGGACCTCAGACAAAGAATAAATAACCAATCCCCATTTCAGCATTGACATGATTTGTTCAGTCATGAGAACTCAGAACTAGTCTACTGCCTATCATGGCTAATAGGACACTTTACATGCTGATTGATCTAGCAATTGCTCGTGATTGCCGAGTTAACAAAGAAACAAGTCTACAAGTAGCGAATGCATAGCTAGTACGTTGTTTATACGCAACACTTGTTTGAAATACTCTTGTAAAACGACATATGATATGATTGGACAGCCAGTCAAAGATCTTGGTCAATCATGCAGCCCACGGCCAGTGAGTGAAATTTGATGACATCGGGCCACTTAAGCAGCACTTGAAACTTTATGGAATCCAAACTGCTATGTTGACCTTAAAATATTGTTGAAAAGGTGTGCTCCGAGACCCACCACCAATGAAAGCCTCTGCTCAAGATGTAAGTCCCTGGACCTCGACAAAATTCAGGCCGGTCATTGGACCGATGTGGAACACTGGGAGCCAGTAGCCTTAGGAAGCGAAGTACTATTGTTGACGTCGTGCTCTATCCCCTCTGCCAATGCCAAGCGCTGCTTTCCATCGCGGCGGGCCTTCAAGACACTAACCCCCTCCCGAAGAGATGAGTACTTTTGCATGTTCACTATTCTAAGCCAGCTCGCCTACAGAGGAGTGAAACGAGCAGTCTTGTTGCCTGGTCGGGTTTTGGAACTAGCCAGAAACCAAAAGAACTCGATAAGCTTTGATATGTCTCGCTGGGACGTTATAAGCTTTAAGTATCCATCAATTCGATGTGGCTAGTTGCTCAAAATCAGCCCAGGCCTATGAATAGCCCCTTCTAATACAATATCATGCCACGGTCTGCTCACAGCTTTGGCTGTTTGGCCCAGATTTCTAACTTTTTGAATGGAGTTGGTCAGCGAGCTAGGCTGATTGGCCGACTTTGAAGCAGCAAAGCGATAACTCACTCAGGTAGACTGGCGGAGATGACTTACCCACCAGTCAACGGCGTCTAAGAATAAAATATAACAGCCTCACTTCTATTGGAGGACGGCACGGCCACAGGCGACGCTGAAATCTTGAGGAATTTGGATACCTTGTAGAGCCTATCTGCATCGTTAAGCATCCTGATCTAGGCTCAGACTGTTTACGTGAGAAAACGTTGGAAGGGTTGAGATCACTGTAATCTTCCGAAGACGTGGAAGTTATGTCTTATAAAGGATGGCACCGAGCGACATGGAATCACTTATCATAATGGCTTTCCTATAACACCGGAGTACGAGATTGGTGACAGTATATACAAACGGGGCATACTTGACTCGGAATAGCATTTCAGCAGTTTGACATGGTCTTGGTCTTGAAGCATATGGGAAACTACTAAGAAAGGTTCGTGTAAATCGATATTGACTTTTCCGTGCCTGATCTGGAACTGGGGGACTTTCTTCTGGGGCACAACCTGTTAGTTTAGGGGGATTGCATAAACTACTACTGTTAAAACCTTGGATCTACATGATACATGTAGGGAACTATCTAGGTATGCACATTTTTAATCTCGCTTCAGTCTTCATCAATCGCTCCTGTCATGAAACCTTCGGCTTTGAGTCTACGGAACCGTTCTGAAGACTGCTATATTGAAATCAGATACATGCTGGCTACTCAAAACCACTCCAAGTCTTCTGAACAGCGTTCCAATATCTCGCCTCATCCTTTCTCGCATGTGCAACATGAAGAGACCCATCAAACTTCTCTAGATGAACATCAAAGCCCAGCCTCTCCGCCTCAGCAGCTTGCTCCTCCAGATCTCTATAATCAATCAACTCATCCACCTCACTATAAATGTACATTCGTCGAATCTCACGCTCCCTCTTACCCTGAGCGGTATTGTGCGTCGAGCCCCAGAACGCCAGCCAATCTTTCGTGAAACCAAGAAACCAAGTGAACTGCCAAGCAGCTGCAACAAGATAGACGAACGGCATACAAACCAAACGATATGACTTTGGAATCGTAGATTTGAAGAATGCTGCTGTGTTGGTGAGGCGTTGAGCACCTGGTGCAGAGTCAAAGATTGTGACGTGAGGCGGAAGCCAAGGATCTTCGCCTTCTTGAGCAGTCGCAGCATACACATCGTACAACGATGAGATATTCGACGAACCACCATTTGAAAAGAGATGAATCATGATTTCTGGGTCAGCCGTTGATGATGGGGGGTCTGGGAATGAGGCTCGAATGACTGGTACTGCTGGCCTCACCGATTCAGCGAGAGCTTTCGGGTCGAAAAAGTTCTTGTTATAGCTCTTTACAAGAACAAGTTGCGAAGTCGGATACAGCTCCTTGTGCTTATCGACATATTTGGCGATGTGGCTATCAAGCGCATTGGTCCAACTCGCGATGATAATGATCTTCGGACTGCCCGGCGCGTTAGGTTCAGAAGGGCGGTAAACGAAGACTTCGTTGGAGAGCTTCTCCATGTAGGAGAGGGGCTTGGCCTGGGCGCTCATGTTGGATGGCGACACAGAGATTGGCGACAGCGGTGATTTTACGAGGCTGTATGTGAGTTCAAAAGGTGTTGATCGGTGATAGTTGGGCTGAGTTGATCAGAGTTGAGCTGACGGTGCTTATGTGAGCCGACGGAATGGGTGACATCTGGCGCGGCGGGGTAGTCTAATTTATAGTGTGCTTTGGCTATAGCGCCCGTGAGTTATGTTCGCAATGATCATCCAGGGTCGGATGAGACGAGTAAGTGGACGGCTGAACTGCACAGCGAGCGCAATGGAATCTGGTTAAATACTCCGAAATTAGCAAGTACTAAGTCTCGTTTATCTGATGTCTAACCTCTGAGTTCTTCTGATATTCATCTTTCCATGTTCGTTTCGATCGTTGCCGGACCTTTCTCTGTCGTGATTGAGCCTCTTACCTCTAGATTACTACTATACCATCAGAAAGTCTCACGTTAGTCGCAGTGATTTGATATCACATTTGCCTTCCGAAGACATCGTAAGAAGGCTTGGAAGTCATAATAAGAGGCACCAATCAGAAACGTTTAGGATCGACTCATGAGCCTCTGAGTACTCATATTTTGAGACGCCAACTCATCATTTTCTCAGGAGCCATGGTAGCTTCAAATTGATATAACTTTGGTATAGGCCTGACACTAGTAGTGGCTAATTGTCGACAGCAACCACTCCAAAACCATGGCACTGCATTGCGTAGGTTTGGGCAATTCAGTTGCGTAGCCTTCCTCTCTTGACTACCTTATCCCGTAAGCAGCTTTAGAATTCACGATGCTCTTATTGTTAAAACTATCAAGTGAAGTTTCAGCCTCGCTCTCAGCGTAGTATCTACGAATTCTGTTGTGCAGATAGAGGTACTAACTAGCAGATGGATCTCAACTGGGCGCGTGACGGCACTTCTATCACTGGTGGCCCCTCGCCTGTGGTTTCCGAATCCTTCTTTTATAATAATGCAACGCTTTAGGTAAAAGGCTCTTATAAGTCGAACAAATACTAGTGCCCGATGGCCATTGCTGATGAAGTCCGAGCTTTCTTCGAGCTGCCCTTTGTCCGGGCCTGCCGATCTCGAACACCCAATTGAATGGTTAAACTTTAGAACAATACTACACTGTTGCATGTCACCCTTGTCCCTGAACTCAAGTCTCGTGTTGTTTTGAGCCTCAATGCCTAACCTCCATTTGCATCGTTGATCCGAGGCTACCAAGCTTGACCAGGGTACAACCCCCATCTTTCGCAGACGAATTCCCAAAACAAGCAGCTGCATTAGCCCACAGCGTTAATCAATCTGCTGATCTCGGTGGCTAACTTGCCGAATCATAGGATTTATCGCTCCTATCAAAAGAATGCCCCCGCATTCATTCACGAGCCAGATTGTTCACCCTTGCTGGACTGCCGAATTGTAGTGCGTTGCCGATTGGCGCGCATCAAGTTGAGCATAGATTCCTCACGTTGCGCGCCAATCATTCCCCCATATTCCCCAGATTTATCACTAAAAGCCCCAGACGATGGGGCTCAATTTCTCCGCAGCGGAATAGAGACAACGACGCTACGTAAAATGACACTACCTAGGCGGAGATGTCATCGTTATGCGACGGTTCAAGCGCAGAGTGACTATATAAGAGTCCAATCTTGACCGCATCTTTTGGAGCTCAGCAACCTGCCATCGACAACAGAAACAGGTCTCAATATGCGTTTCGCCGCCATTGTTTCGTTCCTGCTGCCCCTCGTGGCGGCAAAGCCTGCTCAGAAGGGCAAGACCTTTAGCAACGTTGAGATTTTCGATCCTCCCTCTAACTACAGCGACCCTCAGGTTCTCTATGCTCGTCCTCTTGAGCTCTCTGACGGCACCCTTCTGGCTACTTGGGAGAACTACTCTCCCGAGCCTCCTCATGTTTGGTTCCCCATTGTGAGGAGCAAGGATGGCGGAAAAACCTGGAAACCTTTCTCCAAAGTCCAGGATACTCAGAACAATTGGGGTCTGCGATATCAGCCTCAGCTCTACGAGCTCCCCCGTCGATTTGGAAAGTATCCCAAGGGCACTGTTCTTATCTCGGGCAGCAGTATCCCCACTGATTTGAGCGAGACTCTTATCGAGGTTTATGCTAGTCTCGATAAGGGTGAAACTTGGGAGTTCGTCAGCCATGTTGCTCTTGGTGGCGAGGCCAAACCCGAGCATGGGCTTACCCCAGTTTGGGAACCTTTCCTGATGTAAGTGAAGCTCTGATAGTGCAATGAATCCTTTGCTAATTCTTTCCAGGACCTACAAGGAGAAGCTCATTCTGTACTATTCTGATCAGCGCGATAACGCTACTCATTCCCAGAAGCTTGTTCACCAGACAACCACTGATCTCAAGAAATGGAGCAAGGTTGTTGAGGACACCAAGTACGATGACTACTATGCTCGCCCTGGCATGCCCACCGTCGCCAAGCTCCCCAACAACGAGTACATCTACACCTACGAGTACGGTGGCGGTCCCAACCCTCCGGCCGGCAGCACCTACTGGTTCCCCGTCTTCTACCGCCTTTCCAAGGACCCCCAGAAGTTCCTCAATAAGCCCGGTCAGCAAATCATCTCTACCGACGGTGCTCGACCCGCTGGTTCCCCCTATGTCGTGTGGACTCCTTATGGTGGAAAGAACGGTACCATTGTTGTTAGCTGCGGTACTATGTCTGAGATCTTCACAAACCAGGCTCTTGGTGATGCGTCTGCTTGGAAGAAGTGGAGCGTTCCTCAGCCTACGGCCTACACTCGCGCTCTTATGACTTTCAAGAAGGATCCTGATCTGCTGATGATCATGGGTGCGGGTATTCTTCCTCCTGCTGGTGGAAACAACACCGTCAGTGCTAGTGTTGTTAGACTTTCTGAGATCATGAAGGCTTAGACGAAAATGTACATAAATTAGCGCCATAATTATGAATATATCAGAGCCATCTTGGACTTGAGCTAAACTATTCCATTTCTTTATGAAATTTGTCTGACTGTTCTTAGATCGGGGTAAATCTGCTTAGACTTTAATCAGAACTAGCCAACATGTGCATATTGCCTTCCAAAACCTGAACTTAGTTGCGATTTTCCCTGTGTATTGGATTGATACGTCTCGTCGAAAGGTCATAAGCTTTAACTACCAATCAATCAATAGGAGCTCTCGATGCTAAAGCTTTGCCTTATAAGCTTTGGGATTTGATGCTATTTGTGCTCTTAGACTTTATAATAAACTAACTTGGGCAATATTTGAACCCATGTATTTTCACCTGTTATTTTTCTGCTCTTACATTAACTTCAGAGCTCCGTCTTGCTTTACTGAACTTTCGTTTTAGCCTTTATATTCATATCCACGAAAGTTTCATGGCACCGTACTATAAAGTGTTGCAGTTTTGCGACTATAAGTACCATCGCTTTGTCATGTCTTTTCCCTCAATAACTCACACCAACTCGCCACTCTATCCACATCCTCCACTATTTACTTCACGATGAGTATCTTTCAAGCACTGCGACGCGCCCTTACTACCAAGGTCCCCCAGCCTCACGGAGCTGGTGTGTCATACGGCCACATACCGGTCCACACTACACGGTCCTTTCGCCACGTCCCAGTGGTAGAAAGGCACTACCGCGGCAACCCGCAACTTCGTAAGGAGCAAGACGCTCTGCGCATAGACAGAGAGGCCAGGGACTTGGACTTGGAGGGAGATCTCCTTGTCATCAAGAGGAAGCAAAAGGGTTTCGGATACCGCGATAGCAGGGTCCTGAACGAGTTAGAGGCCATGTATGAGGCCTCGAGGGAGTCACGCTGGGCTCTCAAGGACGTGGAGCGTAAGCTCCACAAGAAAAGAGAACGCAAGAAAGCGGGTATGTTTTCATGTATAGATAAAGTGCATTCAGAGGTGCTAACAGTACTTACAGAGGATTTGGAGCAGGAGCTCCGTTACTACAGGGGATGGGACAAAAGACGGACGGTCTCAGACTACACAACCTGATGTGCCTGGCTATACCTCTTCAGAATTCCAGGCACGCCGGGTTGCGTTTTCAAGTGGGGAGGGCGGGCCAGTTTTGCGAAGAATGAGTTTTGTGTTGCTTGCGGCGAGACATGATGTGGAGGGGCAGATAAGTTAAATATGTCGGGGTGATCTCAGTGGCCAGGGCCATCATAGAGTTCAATTTATTACAACAATGATATTTCTTGTTAGAAGCTTATGCTGTGGCAAATCAGATATTGCGTCCCCTGCATATGTGCTAGCATTCTAAAGTTTAACCTTGCAGACAGCAATCACCTGCGTAGTAGAATACTCAAGGTTTTCAAAAACACAATTCTGAAAGCCACTCACCATCGGCAGGACTCAGAGCTAATTTATTGCCTTTGATGCGATTTGAGACATATAAAAGAATGCCTGGTTCCCTAAAAGTTGGCCAAGTCCTCACCTCATGGTAATCATATTTAGCCCTCGGCCCCTCGCTTAACCATCCAGATTTATCACATCAACGAGCTCTCCATCACGATCCTCACCGATCATTTGAGCATTTTCCAAGATCTAATGGAATCGGGAGATAATCCCGAGTCACTCCAATACTCTTGAACATGGCTGTTTTGAAGGCAGTCTCGGAACAAGAGCCTGAGGCGAAGGGAAGACGCGAACTTGAAGCCTCGATGGTCGAGCTCAAAGCTCAAGAGAGGCACAGGCGTAAACTTGAAGCTGCAAAGTTCTTGGTCAAGCTTTAATGGCCCTTGGACTCCACTAAGGCTGTTGCACAGGCAGCCAGTATGCCATCACCCGATGAGGGTGCTATTTCTGGCCCCTGCTATTTTCTCGAGATCAACGCTATCAATAAGGCCAGCATCGAAGCATACCTCAGGACAAATCCGAGCCTGACTGGCTTTTCTCCAACCTTCATCCCATGGAACCCAGCAGCAAAGAGCCTTTCACCTCCCTCACTGCATCCGACATTGGGTATCGAATCAACGCTACCTCATCACCGACTAGAGCACATGCATGATGAGCCACGCCCCGCGCAGAATGAGTACCCTGTTTGGTACTTCCTTTACGGAGACCTAGCTGACCCCAGGGTATTGGCCGAGCTACTGGGTGATAATCTTCGATTCTATACGGCTGTGATTATCGGAGGAGGTAATATAGGAAACTTCGGTCCGGCCAACAATGTTGAAGATCTTATGTCCCTGGTTTCTATAGCATTACAAGCTGAAACGCAAGAACAGGAGGATATGTTATGGGCGTGTCAAGGGGATGCCTACGAAGTCGTGCGATGTCCCATTTACGTTACGCTTACGGACTATGGAGGATTGTGGACTTATGGAAGAGAGGTTCCTGGTTGGACATTTCGGCTGATCAAGAAAGCTACGGACTAAACAAGAAAGAAGAGGGAATCCGGGATGGGAGTTGAAAGAGATTATGTACAGAAAATTGCGATCGTCAAAGCGCAAGCCCTTAGGCCTTTGGCTTGTAATCCTCAAGAGCGTCCCTTGCAAGAGCAAGGTTTTGAATCACTGCCAATCCATACTGAGCAACATCATTCGTAGAGATCCAAGGTGCTTCCTCTCCAGGAATCAGTCCCTCATGTTCCGGAATCTCAGTTGTAGTGAAAGTGGCGGTGGGTGCCTTGAATCCATCACTCTCAAAGAACTTTGTCCAAGCAAGATTGGCCTTGGTCGTATTGCGCTCTTGATTCGCAGCATATGCCGTGAGACGCGAATGGCCCTGGTACAAGTTCAGCTTTCCAAATTCAACACCATAACGAGCCTTCTGCTCAGCAGCAGTGGCCTCAAAGTAGTAGCAGTAATCCAGCCAAGCCTGCTTGAAGCCCTCAGGTAGATCATCACCGAAGTACAGAATCAGCTCAGACACAACTTCGGGGAGACCAAAGACAGCGTTCAGATGCGAAACTTCGACGTGACCCTTGTTGTCAGGATCGGAAGGAGGTGGACCAAGGGTCCAGTTCTGGAGGTTGTAGAGACCATTGCCAGTGACGAAACCGTTCTTGAGCTTCGCGATGCTCTTGACGGTGCTGGTAAGCTTCGCCTTGGACTCCTCCCATCGAGGACCGCGGCGCTCCCAGTCAATGAGCCATCCACCAGCAAGCGCACCCCAATCTGTGCCCAAGCTGAAAGCAACGGTCGCATTTGGCGTAGGAACCCAACCATCTTTGCGGACCTTGCGTTGAGGATCGAGTACACCGTAGGTCTTGTCGGTGTCAAGAAGCTCCTCGAATAGCTCACCGATGCGTTCATCACCGCCAGAGAGGTAATAGAAGTACTTCCTGTACTGGGGCTGCGAGATACGGGCCTGCTTCGCGCTGTCGCTGAAGTGCTGCACACCATGTCGCGTTCCGAGACCCTTCCAGTTACCGAGATGGTAAACATCAACCTCGCCAGTGTGACGCGTGAGAGCTTCGGCAAAACGGTAAATATCTTCACGGCCCGTACGCAAGAAGTACTGCCAGAAGAAGAGATCGGGGGATAGCTCAGAGTTGTCCCATGCGTAACCACCAATGTCATATCGCCACTCATGACGGTCAGGATCGTAAGTGTGCATGAAGTCACCATAGTCAAGGAAGCCGTACCAACGACGATGCTCAACCTCAGACTGGTAGAACTTGGCAAGGAAGTTGATGTTGTCCTCGAGCTTCTTGGAGGCAGCAGTTGAAGTGTCAGCGGGAGCCCAGTATGTGCCGATAGCCTTGGTCTGCTGGATGTACTCGCTTTCAGGGACGAGGACGGGAGGGTTGTTGATCTGTGTGACGTGGTTGGCTAGCGTCTCCTGCGAAGGAGTTTTGTCAAAGGCAATCAGGTACAGCTCGCTGGTTCGTGCGATACCGTAAGGTGTATCAAAACCAGGCTCCCAGTCCTCGTAGGTGATCTCAAGAGCGTCGAGCTGATCGGTGTAGTTCTTCTGACCGAGACCATCATGATAGGGACGGAGGTCAAGAGGTTCAGCAGAGGGAGCATACAGCCAAAGGGTAATGCTTCCAGTGTCAGAGGCGGCGGAGGAAATGTCAAAGCCAGTCGGGAACCGCTTCCAGAAGTCGCGAAGACCAATTGCCAGACCTCCGACAGTAGCACCACCAAGGTATGCGAGACCCTCGGCGCGAGTACCGCCTGGGATGGAGACCCAGCTCTGACCTGCCTTGGTTCGCTTCTTTAGAGTGAAACCGTCGGCTGAGAGCTGGCTCAAGCTGTAGTCGTTCCAGGGAGGAATCCAGTGAAGACGGCTGGAGACGCGAACATCCCAGGTTGAGATTTCGGGCAGCTCCTTGCCATCAAACTGATCAGCTCGAACGTTGGCACCGGGGTCTCTGCGAAGACCAGTAATGCCCTGAACAGCTTCACTGAGCAGACCGCCCTCAACACCCGCGATTCGAATGTGACGGTTGTACAGTTCCTCGCCCTCAAGGGGGACGTCAAAGCGGATACCAACGGCAGAGATGAAGTCTTTCTCAGCATCTCCGTCAAAGACCAAACTGTGAATGATCTTGATCGACTCAGAGCCAGAGTAGAAGTAAAAGCGGAGAACAAAGGGCAACCAAGACTTATGGCCAGACTTGTCGCTCGCCGAATGCTTTCCCCGAACAGTGACAAGAGTTCGTGCGGAGTTTTGGTCGCTGACAGTGACGTTATCAATGCTGCTCTGGAAGCGCAGCGTCTTGAACGACTTAATCTTATCCTCACCTGGGTGAGAAACGTCGTTCTGTGACTGAAGGACGAGTCTTCCGTTCTGAGCGATGCGCTTGCCGCTGGTCTCAATCTCCTTGACGATCACAGAGCCCGTCTTGGGGAAGACAGCCGAGACCTTGCCAGTATCAACTTTGATCTTGTTGGAGCTCTTGGTAACAGTGATACCAGCAGAAGCCGTGGCATTGATGCCCTCTGATGAGGGGACGGCTGTGACGACATATTCGTCAAGAACTTCCTCCGAAGCTCCAATCGCGTGGCCTGTCCACTTTACTGAGCCATCAGCCCAGTATCCAGTGACCCACGATTGAAGATCAACATCCTGACCAGAGGCACCAGAAGCAGTAAACTTGGTGTCCTTGGGAAAATACTTCGATTGAGGCCAAGGAAGACCAAAAGTAGTTCCTGAAGTAAAACCTGGCTTTTCACCTAGCCAGTGGACTTTGGCAGATGAAGAAGAGTTGCTAGGAGCAGCCATGGCTTGGCCTGCAAAAGCAGCAAGTAAAAATGAGTGGACGGCTTGTCGCAACATGATGCAAGCGACTACCAAATAACAATTATAAAAAAGAAGTAGTTACTTTTCGAAAGTTGCGTGATTCAGACAGAAATCGCATCTGTTCTTATGTACGATACTCCTCTGTCTTGACGCCATAGAGAACCACAATGAGAATATGCATGTAATTTCGGGAGATATACCCTGTTCAGTAGCAGCAGC
Organism: Fusarium sp. NRRL 29148; assembly: GCA_013759095.1. Lineage (NCBI taxonomy): Eukaryota > Fungi > Ascomycota > Sordariomycetes > Hypocreales > Nectriaceae > Fusarium > Fusarium sp. NRRL 29148. Next base: position 72,373 of record JABSTL010000457.1, read on the forward strand.
CATATCACGACTTTGCTCCGCTGCACCTCGGGGCTCGGTGGAGATGCACCCGAAAGGGCTCATGACTTCGGATGATCGGGAATGCACGAATGACCTGAACATCGTCGCTGGGCATTGCGTGAACGGTTGGCTAGAGTCGCAGATCGCTGCCGAAATGAGGACTAGTGAGTCCTGTAATTTCCTAACGGTCTTTGAGACATGGTTCCCCACGTCGAATGGCTTCGCAATTGATGTTGAGAGGACGGAATAATAAATGACAAGCGTGCCCGTGTGTTGCGTGATGTAACCTATAATGAGAATATGGTTAGATGGGCCTTTGGATGACAGAAAGCTTGTGACGCTTGTCATAGGTAGCGGAAATAATCTAGTAAGTAGCCTGCAGACTTCAACCTAAATGGATGTAAGCATTTTTGTCAATTGGGACTAAAGGCCTGGTTTTTTTGCCATCTCCCGTAGAGGTTAGAGGGGTTTGCTGCTCCTTTGCGGTGTTGGGGGTCCTGAATTGGGGGATCAGCAACCAACGCCGAGTCGCGGAGCATTATCGATAAACTTGAACACTTCGGCCCTTGATTTGGATGAAAACCTAAGGTAGTTGAACACCCCCGTACTATTACCAGTCATATGTCGATACTTTACTCCCTCGATTCCGTTAGCATCAAACTTCAAGAATTGTCAAATAGTCAGACCATCCATACATAGAAACTTTGATGATCTGATCCATGAAACCGGATCTATCCGAGGTTAATTCCTCGACGCGTTGTCGCTGAGGCGCGGCAAAGACTTACCTGCACCTGGACGACAAAAAGTCTCGCAGCTTCCCGATTCATCAGTCGCTACAACACAAGCTCCCTAATCAAGTCCAACATAGACAGTAATACAACATAAAATATCAGTATAATCGTGCCGTTATCATCCTCCATGACGATGTCTCGCTGCGCAGATTACGCGGCTAATACACAGCCTCATCCTGCACGTACGGAGTTCCGAGTCTCACGTGACCTTCCATTCTTCATCCTCAATCTTGGATTGAGAGTGCTACGATCATGCTCGCAAAAGTAACGTGAAACGACAATGAGTTCGTCAAACAACCGAGACTCGCCACTTCCGTTATTGAAGACGTGTCAGACATGTTTTTCTCTAAAGATTCGGTGCTCCAAAACCCAGGACTCTGACTCTTGCGATCGATGCTTGAGGCTTGGTAAGACGTGTATCTTCAACCAAGCCAGGCGCCGTCAGAATGTAAATCGTCAAAGGTAAGAACTCTAACTTCAGACTTGGAAGGACAGGGCTTATGATTTGTATTTGTAGAGAAAGACTGGATGTCAGATCAAAATCTGAGCAATCTTCCAAATCACCAACAAGTCCTTATGAAAAGGCATCTTCAAGCAGCAAAGTACAGGACATCTTCAACCAGAGTGCATCGTTCGACCCTTTTGAAAGAGGAGTCCTAACATTCGAAGCTGCTATAGACTTGCTTGACTGCTACAGAACCCGAATGATCCCATACTTTCCTTTTGTCCTCTTTCCAAATGATGTGTCGGTTGAGCAGTTGAACGCAGAGCGCCCCTTTGCTTGTCTGGCTGCGCTAGCCGCAGCTTCACATGCGAATGTTGCGACACAGAAATCACTGGGATACTTGTTCAAGCAAATAGTCGCTGCGAAAATGGTGGAAGGCGAGTTCTGTCAACTTGATCTACTGCAGGGACTCCTCATCAATCTTGCATGGTAAGGCTCGGCACTATACAAGAAGTGTATCAGCTAACGACCATAGGGCACACTACCAAGCTAAACCAAAGAGATACATACAGCATTTACATCTCGCCACAAGCATCATAAGTGACCTGCGACTTGATAAGCCTCGGAGGCCGAAGCTATGGAGTGCCGAGGGCGGCAAGGATAAGAACAAGCCAGACTGGGGTCCCGATGAGATGAGAGCTCTTGCAGGGACGTACTACCTGTCTTCAAGGTGAGTCAGTTAGCGAACTTACTGTACCTGATGCTGAGAGAACACAGCTCGTCTATTATTCTTCAGAAAACTCGCCAATTCTTTTATACGCCATACATCACTGCTTGCTGTGAGCACCTCGCATCTTGGAACGAGTACCCGACGGATAAATATCTCCCATACATAATTACAGTGCAAACGCTCATCGAAGGAGTTGAAGATCTCGTCAATAACACCGTGTCTACTGACAATGGTTTGCATTTCTTCTCTGGATGTCAGGAGATTTCGCAAAAGTGCACTGAGATCAAGGAAACGCTACCTTTTCCGTTGAGCGAAAGCCGTAAGCCAGGTCCTCATCTTACCAAGTCTTTTGCTAATGGGTACAGCACCTCTGCTTCTTCAGATTCATATTCTCGAGCTTTTACTCAGCCAGTCATCACCGAGAGGAACATCGTTCGGCCTCGACAAGTTCAACAATCAATTTGAACACGAAAGTTCGCTCATAGACTGGCTCTCAGCGAGCATGTCAGCCGCTCGCTCTCTCATTAGTGTGATTCTCGTCATGCCGCAGGGTGAAGAGATGTACATGTCGAACATGGGCTGGATCATGATGAACTGCGGCCTAAACCTCGCCGTTCGCCTTGATCTTGTCGCTGCTAGGGGAAGTATATCTGGATCTATGCAACATATTCGTCGGTTCTTGGATATGCGACACACCCTTCGTCAACTTGTCTTGCGGTTCGAGGCGACGCCAGGTCAGGATGCACCAGCAGATCATCCGTTCTATGGTCTTGCGAAGCGGATACGCCGGCTTGAGAATTGGTACCTTTCTCAGGCGGAGCATCAGACGCCAGACTCATCAGTGTCTATAAGTCCATCTGTCAACGACCAGCCGTTGCTGAGTGTCGGTACTGATGCCAGCGGTATGTCAGTTGGTGCATCAATGCCCTTCATAGCCGGTCCATGGCCAATGAGCTCGGACTGGTATCAAAACCCTGACCTCGACATCGGCACTTTTCTCTTTGCAGATCCTGTTGAATTTCCTATTAACTTGGGATATGGAACCTAGATACTTCCTTCTTAATAGATATTCTTGGGTCACGCATTTTCGGTGCAGGGTTCTGTTCATTGATGTGCCGTACGGAGTAAGCCACGGACTATCGAGTCTAGTAAGCGCGTGCGGCATACGGAGTAAGTCGGACTAAGGGATTGAGTGGAACCTCCAGAGGCGGACATCCCCTGCTCAGCACCACAAGACACTGAGTCAAAGGCTTGATATTCATTGAGCAACTCATATAAGCCTCGTTGATCATGTCGTAATGTCGATTTTAGTCTGATGCAGGGTGCTTCGGGCCCAAATATAAGAAGGGTCTCTCCGTACATTCGATCCTACACAATCATCAACACTTTTCTGGTTAATCGCCTCTCAAAAAACATCTTACCAAACACTTATAACAAATAAACAATGCGAGCTCTTACCATGTGCTTCTTCTTGAGCGCCCTTACTCGTGGGACTTTCGCCAAAGATGACGGTATCAACAACGACATTCCCTTTCAAGCATGCGCTCCCATCGGTGCATACTATCCTCCGCCCACCATTGATAAATCTTCTGAGCCTTTCAGGAAGCTTACTTCCCGATTCACCAAGACCTTCGACGACCTCATTAAGAACGGTGGTAGTGATAAATATGGCCCAATTACGCCTAACACTACATCCTTCTCCGTGGTCATCTTCAGCGGTGCTGAGTCCCTTCGAAATGACCCCGTCTTCTTCCGATATCACTACACATCCCCTGAAGATCAAGCCTCGAACGCAAACCTCACTTCGGACACTAAATTTCCAGTTGGTGATGTGAGCATGGTATTCACTGTTTACGCTTGGCTCGTCAAGATGGGTGAACAGTGGGAGACGCCTATCACTAAGTATCTGCCTGAACTGGCTAAGGTCAAAGGTCCGCTTACGGTAAGCTGGGAGGAAGTCAGTGTTGGTGCTTTGGCTGGCCAAATGTCTGGCCTCAGTCGAGAGTGTATGCTATCACTCAAAGTCAAGCAGTGCTTGAGCTAACAAGTGATATAGCTGGAGCATGTGTTGTTGGAAAGGCTTGTGACTGGAAGGGTAAGTGAAATCCTACATATACCATCCGAATCCCCTAATATTGATGTGAATTACAGCTTTCCGAAGGGCCTACGCGAAGAAGGCGCCATACTTCCTCCCGGATACGACCCCAGTTGTCTCTTACGCGGCTTTTCAGCTCTTAGTCTTTGCTATGCAACGAAGCGATGGCGGTAACTGGCCCTCGATTCTGGACAAGACTATTTTGCACCCTCTGAAGATGAGCGACAGTGGAGTCTTGAGCCATGGTATTGAAGATGTCTTTGCCATGAAGAGTCTCAACATTTCGGCGATTGGAGAACCCGGGTATGTTCATCAGCGAGAAGGACAATCCCAAGACTAATAACTGTTGTAGTGCCTTATCATTCGTTAGCTCCGCCAAAGATCTCGCACGCGCTGGTCACTCCATCCTTGCTTCCGACCTTCTTTCGGCTGCTGTTACCCGTCGCTGGCTTCACCCCAATGCCGACACTTCGAATCTTCGCAACGGCGTGGGTCGACCATGGGAAGTTTACCGTGCGGGCGACGCCATTTCTCCTATTCTCGATGCCTTGACGAAGAGCGGAACTATTGGAAAATACGCGAGCTACTTTGGACTCACCACGGACTTCAACGCCGGTTTTGCTATTCTGGCTCATGATAACAGTGTCGAGGACCGGAAGCTTGACCTCAATGTGCACGCCGATATCGTCAGCGAAGTTCTCGGGTATCTGCAAGTCATTGCCGCCGAAGAACTGGAAGCGCGCTATGCTGGACCGTACTCAGGCAAATCCGCTGAGGCGACTTTTAACACCACTGACAATGGCCGGGGTCTTGAGGTTCAGAAGCTCATTATTGGCGGGGTGAACATCAAGAAACAGATCGCCCAAAAGCTCGGCATGAAGGCTGATGATCTGGACTTCAGAATCTACCCAACCAATGTTCAAGACAAAAGCCGACACCAGTTCATTGCCGTATTCCAGGACAAGAGTGCTCCTATTGACATGGGCACCCCGACATGTATTACTTGGCAGGAAATTGGTGCTGATGCAGAGATCAGCTTCGTCTTCACGTTGGGTCGGGATGGGGAGGTCGTTGCAGTAGAGGTTCCCCAGCTTCACGCTAAGATGGAGAGGGCCACATAAACGGGGGATTTGACAGTGGTTCTCCATTGGGAAGCCAGAGGGTCACCACTGATTGCCCATAGGTATAGCTCGATGAAACTTTAAGGGACTCACCATTCTTATAGCGGGGTTGTTGCCTACAGTAGCGTGAACACCGTGAATGTCAGCAGATGCGTGTAACCTCAGGCTAAATAAATAAGCACTACATTCTCTGACCGATATTTGACTACGATTGTGAGGTTTGAGTCGAATTTACGAAAATGGCTTCTTCCGCACCAGAAGTTGCGCCACCGGAGCGTCGCGACCCTTTAGACGTTATTGACAAGCAGGCGGATGAGATCGTGGCGCTTATTAAGAAGAGCAAGCACTTCATTGTTTTCACGGGTGCAGGCATCTTGACTTCATCTGGCAAGTCGATCGATAGACTTTTCCTATGTAGCCCATTGCTGATAGGTATAGGTATTCCCGACTTTCGTGGACCCGAAGGTGCTTGGACACTGAGAGCTCAAGGGCGAGCTCGTACTGGAAAGACGACCAGCACCCTTCAGGCCATCCCGACACCGACGCATATGGCTTTGGTAGAGCTCCAGAAGCAAGGAGTTCTGAAGTATCTTGTCAGTCAGAACTGCGATGGCTTACATCGAAGGAGTGGCATCCTGCGGGTAAGGACTTGCCTATAGACCCTTGACCGTCCTGACTGATCATCGCAGGATCGCATTTCGGAACTTCACGGTAACAGTAACCGAGAATACTGCAAAGACTGTGGCAAAGAGTACATACGAGGTAAAAGCACTGTAGCCACGAGTATATTTCTTATGCTGAAATGTCAAAAGACTTCCGAGCTGTTGCCGGCTATGAAAAGTCCGTGCATGATCATCGAACAGGCCGCAAGTGCACTGCGTGCGGAGGAAATCTCCTTGACACCATCATTAACTTTGGAGAATTCTTACCAGAGGAGCCGCTCAGGCTTGCTCGAAGTCATGCCAAGAAGGCTGATCTCTGCATTGCACTTGGGTCATCCCTCAGTGTTCCTCCAGCCAGTGGCATCCCTGAGACATGCGGAAAGAGTAAAAAAAGCAAGCTTATCATCTGCAACCTACAGGAGACTTTCATGGAAGGTCTAGCAGACATACATGTTTGGGCCGAGTCAGATGTTTTGATGACAAGAGTGATGGATAGGCTCGGATACACCATCCCAAGTTTCGTCTTGAAGCGCCGGCTTGTGATCAAGATTGAGATAGATTCACACGATCGTCAGGTTATAATATTAACTAGTGTCGACGATGACAGCACGCCAGTCACATATCTTCAATCTGTCAAGCTCGAGGACAGCAGACGTATAGTAAGGTCCGAGCCCTTCTCATTCGTCTTCCGAGAAGGTCTTGGCACTGGAGCTGAAGTCAGGTTTGCACTTGAGTTCATGGGACATTACAATGAACCTAATGTCGTTATCCACTACAATGTCCCTGACGAGGAGGGCGCAGAGACGGTGTATGATCTTTCATATGATCCGAGTACAGGAGAATGGGTGATCATGCGATGACAGGAGCATTTTAGGTTTGCTGCTTCATAGGTTCATTAGTGCTGCATCTAAGCATAATTTAGACTGCAATCAAACTTTACGTGTTTTTTGTAACCAACAGCCAACAACCAACAGCATGTTACATGAATTTGGTCGCTAGACTAGGATGTACCCCCTGCATTTTGCGTGCAGCCGACTTGGCATATCCACAATGCATACAAAAGACCTCGGACCATTAATTCAACATTTATTTAAGGGATAGCTTTCCACCGCTCAGACCCTCGATTCTGTGCTGGAAAATCACATGTTTTCTTCCTTCTTTCTTTCACCTGTCCAAGTCGCTCTTTTCGTCGCAAAATCTATTCCCCTATGAAAACCTAGCAAGATTCACTATGTTTGCCTCTAAACTCTTCATCACTCTGGGAGTCTCCTTGTCAGTCAATGCTTTCAGTCTCTATGAGCCTGGGACTGACGAGGACGTGACAAAGGCCTGTGATAAGGCCATGTCAGCGGATATCTCTTGCGACAGAGAGGTAATCAGCTTTCTCAACGGAGGCTGGTACGGCTCCCTTGACAGTGAAGAATTGACCGATGCGGTTTGCACCAAAGTTTGCTCTCAGTCTCTCCAGGACTGGATCGCCAATGTCTCCAATGATTGTGAGAATGAAGACCAAACCCGAGGTGTTACTCGTATCTGGACAGGCTGGAATGCGACTTGTCTGAAAGACACCAAAACAGGACGATACTGCAATGGTTAGTAGCTGATAGACTTGAGCATAGGAAAATACTGACTGTATCCAAGATATCATTGCAGAATTCACTGATGTCGGGGAAGACGAGGAACTCCCGCATGATGAGCTTTGCCATCCTTGTTATGTAAAGCGGCTTGAGATGTATAAACCTTCGCCGTACGCCCTCAACATCAAATGGCACGAAGAGCAACTTGAGCTCGTGCACAAGAAGTGCGGTAGTTCAGTCTCTACCGAGACTGCCGCGCCAACTTCAAGTAAGGGCGAAACATCTGAGGCGACGACTACAGCAGAGGCCTCGAAGGCTTCTCAAACAGCCAACAGCGAGGAAGAGTCTGTATCGTCTACTGGGACTCCAGTACAGACCATGTCATCTGAACCTACTTTGTCATCTACGCCAAATGCAGCTGCCAAGTCTGTACAGGGAGAGCTGTTCGCATCTCCGGCTCTGATGCTTCTACTGTCGATGAACCTCTTCTTTATGTAGGGATATTGTTTATGTCCATCAGAGCCATTGGAACTATACTGTTAGAGAAAATTTCATATTCATCCGTCGCTAGATCCTAAGAACCCAATTTCGATCCTCATGCAACCTTTGTTTACTGTAGTGTGTCAAATCGGGACATACATCTGAGCATTCACCCAGTAGAGTAAGTGGAGGCCCAAATCACTCGGACCTCGAACGACCCCAAGCTCTTGTCCCCTAGCAGATCGTAAATGCAGTGACATACCATATGCCAAGCCGGATACAGGCAAGAAACAACAGAACTGAATTTTCATATCAGAAGACTTCTGTCTGTGACCCATGTAACGCTGTGTTGGTTGATTGTGATGTTGGTTGTTGGTTTGTATCAAGCGTGATTTCCGAGTCCCACAACTCTACAGGCTAGTCAGGTTCTGTTGACTCACTTGCCGTATTAACGAGCTTACCTCGGCTCTTGACTGAAAGGATTTCCTGTGCCCACCGGTTGGAATAATGGGTGTTGCTGCATGTATCGGGTTTATGGGCTAGTCTTGGTCACTCTTGGGCGTAGAATAAAGCGACACCTGCAAATGCTTCACGGCACCTGCTATGACTAAAGGGCCATGAACAATTCTCGACAGGGGATGTGAATGGCCAATCGTTGACATTCAGTCCCTTGCAGCCCGTGCTGAGCCGTCTTGGCGACCTTCACACATGAAAAAGGCCCGTTTGGTTTCACCATTATGGTGTACCAATGATTTATCTCACAATCTCACAATCATGTTGGCCCCAATTACGAAGGCCTATACTCGAAGCTTGCCTTTATAAATTATCCTCAAGAACCCATCACCTTCGCTGCTGTCAGTGTATCACTTGCGACTCCATATCCGTACTACTAGTATCCAAGATGGCCATGAACAAACTTGTTGCCACGCTTGGGCTCTTCATGAGTGCCAGCGCACTACAGATGATGAAGCCGAAAGACGTTGATAGTCTAAAACCTTCGGTCAGCAAAGCCTGCAAGCAGGTATTGACAGCAGAAGTCGATTGCGACGAATACATTAGGGAATTGACCGACCCAGATATGTTCCGGGGCGAAACAGCTGAAGATATGAAGATGGCTCCGACGATCTGCAACAAACAATGTTCCGACTCCTTCCTGTCATGGTATCTAAACTCATCAAGGAGTGCGCCGAGGAAGATGTCGAGTCCGAATATTACCCACCCAACCTTTTCATATACAGCGGTAATGTCACGTCGAGTAGCTGGAATCAGACATGTGCAAAGGATCCGAAAACGGGTCGATTCTGTGGTGGTCTGTAATCCTTTCCCAAATGAAGACTCTTTAACTGACTTTCTCTAGAAATCTTGGACGAATTCCCCGAACTCGAAGATAATGAGGAGATGCCCCTCGAGGAGCTCTGTCATCCCTGTTACGTCCAGCTAATTGACATGAGGTCGAATTCCTGGGCATGGCCAACGCCGACGAATCCAGAAGGTGACTATTGGAACAAGCAACTCAAGCTTGTCAGAAAGAAGTGCAACGCCTCAGGAGGGTTGAAGGAAGATTCCCCATCTAAGGGGGAAACGACCTCGGTTACTCCTCACAAGACTATCGGCGCGGATGGCTCAATTGTGAGTACTATGCTAGCAGAAAGTACTTCGTCCACAGCGGCTGCGGTGTCCGAAGGTGCTGCTCAAGAGAGCAACGCAGGAGAGGGTGTCGCAAGAAAGGAAATTTACAGTCACTGGTATGCACTGCTTGCGCTGAGTATGGTTGTGCTTCCTTTATAAGGTTAAGTAAATCCTCGCGTATTTTACTGTCCCTCGGAGAAATACAACCGCCAGAGGATTACTGAGTCTCCCTTACTTGTCTCTGGTTGTTGATTCACGCATTTCAACACTTTTACTTGCATAGGCGAGTAACATGTATATCTTACATCCTTTACATTCACAGATCGTCAACTCCTGATCCCAGTTCCTGATCTTATTCGCTGGAGCGTCAGAGAAGAGAAGTCAGGTTTCCTTTTTTCACGATACTGCTATGTTCTCCCTGCAATCACAGTTTCAGATAATTATATAACTAGTGTGGTTCACTCAATTCCTCATAACCTCTCTTGTTTATTTTATTAAATCTTTATTAATCTGCACCTTCGAACACTTGGATCCCCAAACTGGAAGCTGTAACAGCCAGGGTATGTTTCTTCCAGCCACGACCTTTGCGCACTACTAACCGGAGCTGTCTTCCTTATCCCCGAGGGTCTCTGCTATTTTTGGATGGTGCCCAGTCAGAGTCGCTGATATGAGGCCCACGAGCGCTGCGCCGCATTGCGAATATGCATGTTGGTTCACTCCCTGCAAACTAACTGTTCGGGTTCCACCGAAATAAAACGCTCTGCACCCGTGGTCTCCCAGTCATCTCCTCTCTGCTCTTCCTAATCATTTTTTAAATTTCGCTCAGTAAGCTCAAGTTGAACTCACAGCCTACAACAACCCCACAACTCCAGTAACATATGTCTGCAGGAAGTATTGAGAATCCTTTCAATCACTTCATTCTATCCATTTCATGATGGCCTCAGTTGTGTGGGATGCAGCAAATGTGTTACAGGTTTACCACCATCGCAGATGCATCGGTACAACCACAAGAAACACACGTTGTTCATTGACTATCAAGGAACCATGCCTTTCGGCAATTGCTCCGTTACTCGACCGGATGTCGCGAAACTCTCCAGAATTAGTTACTGAACAAACTCTGTTCCAACTAGCTGGTTTATGCCTCTGTGGGACATACCATGCAAGCCAGGCATACGAATTCGTGGGACTTTGGACAAGCTTGGTAAAAGAGGTAGTATCCGTAGAGCAACGGAAGTTTACTTTGCAAAACGAAATCGCGAGATTGTTTCAACAGATATCGAAGCTAGAGTGGTTCGTTTCAAACCTCCAGGCGGACTTGATCGCGGAAAAGTGGGCAAATGCCAAAGCACAGGGAGACTTGATCGCGGAAAAGTGGGCAAATGCCAAGGCACAGGGAGACTTTGTCGCGGAAAAGTGGGCAAATGCCAAAGCACAGGAACAGTTCAAGCGGGACGCTAAAGGGTTACAAGAAGAGATCATGAATCTAAAACAAGATCTCCAAGCAAGCGAAGATCGGAACAATGTTGGTGAAGCCAAATTATCAGCCACGAGAAGAAACCTCGAAAAGCTTCAAGTCCAGGCGTTCAGCGATTTGCTCGCTCGCAACAGGCTAGAGACAGAGAACAAATCTCTGAAAGCAGAAATCGTTGATGCACAGAAGAAGCTTGATGACTATTTGTCGATCAAAGAGCAGAACCATGATCTTGGTAATCAAGCCAAATCCTTGGAACATAAAATTAAAGAGTACTTGGCCATCGTGGAAGATACAGCAAACAAAGCCCATGCGAGCGAAGAGAAAGTCGCAGCTGAACGTGCTGCAAAAGAGGCCATGGAGAACCGTTACAAGGCTCAGATTGCAGAACAAGAGGCTGAAATCACGGGACTCAAAAGTCACAGGGAGAAATTGGAACACTCAGTTGCTCGACTTCAAGCAAGTGTTAAAACGTGTTGGTGGCATAGGTTCCGGGCATGGAAGGACCGGTTTCGAAAGAGGGACAGATCAGGGTCTTGGGTAAGTATTACGGATGAATCGGCCGAGGATATCACTCTTAGGACATACCGTTGATGCATACATAAGGTAGAATAAGTCTTTGAGGTCAATCTCCCAGGGACTATAGACCTTCAACCCTGTGTTAAGAATCGGTCTTGCAATATGAGGTTCACATAAGAGTGGAGGAATAGTAATATTTACCGCCAATGACTGAGATTACAAACCTCTTCTATCGCCTCCGCATCACGATCCGGGGAATCCGCAACTATAAAATAGACTTAAATAGCACACTCCCTTCTATTGGGGCGCCTTGTAACATCTCCACCCCCAATTGGAAAGCGGACCTTAAACTCCCGAGGCTTTGCTGGAGAATAAGCCTTGCGGGACGGGCCTCTGGTGACACGATTGGACCGCATCGACATCCCGGTCATCGATCGGCAACCCCAGATCCCACTTCCCGGTCAGTCTCGGCGAGCCATCCGGAAGGAGAAGTCATCTGGTCTTGAAGTCAATGCACTTGGACGATATGGGAAGGTTCCCCAGGTTTTACGAGCTTCCGATGGTATACGCGGATACCTAGTAGTATTGCGACGAGATCTTTATACGCGACAATTGTATAAAGGTTCCATCGAAGCCCTTGATCTTAGAAATCCAGTACGGCCAGCTATCTCAGTCGCAATCATGGTTTCTTGGAATAACATCTTCACACTGGCCTTCGGCCTCATCGGCTCAGCTCGTGCTTATACCAACCCCATCAGAAACCCAGGCGGTGGTGATCCCCAGATCACCTACACCGGAGGATACTACTACCTCATCTCGACAGAGTGGACAAACCTCCAGCTCTCCCGAGCTACCACTATCGAGGGCCTCAAGACTGCTACTCCCAAGGTCATCTACACTGACTCTGACCCTTCGCGCTCATCCAACGTCTGGGCTCCTGAGCTTCACTACCTTGGCGGAAAGTGGTACATCTACTATACTGCTGGAAAGTCCGAAGATCTCACTGGCCAGCGCTCACATGTTATCAAAGGTAAGTCTTCCATGCTCTCTGAACGACAAATAGCTAATAGGAGTAGGTGGCGCTACTCCCTGGGACAGCTGGTCCTACGGAGCCAAGCTCTCTGATGACTGGGGTATCGACGGCACTATCCTTCGTACCAACCAATTCGGCAATTACTTCGTCTACTCATGCATGACTGGTGTGCAGTACCAGTCTACATGCATCCGTAAACTGGGCTCCGACTTCTTGTCTGTCGGTGCTCTAAGCATCATCTCCCAGCCCGACCAAAGCTGGGAAAAGAGCGGAACTCCCGTACAAGAGGGCCCCAACGCCTTGTACTTCGGTGGAAAGACCTACATCTCCTACTCAGCCAACTACTGCTGGACCCCAGACTACTGTGTCGCTCTGCTCGAGTGGGACGGAAAGACTGATCCTGCCAAGGTCTCGGCGTGGAAGAAGTCCAACGGCTGTGTTCTCAAGAGCGCGAATGGAAGTTATGGAACTGGTCATAACAGTTTCTTCCAGAGCCCTGACGGGAAGCAGACGTTCATCACTTTCCATGCTACGTCGAACAAGAATGGTGCTTGTGATGATACGAGATATGCAATGACGCAGCCGCTGACTGCTAATGCTGATGGCACACCGAACTTTGGATCTGTTCAGCCTTTCTCTCACCAATTTGCTGAACCTTCTCGATAAGAACATTTGGCGGAAGGCTGTTCGCATCTACTCTTCTCAATCCAAACTTTGTTAATAGTTGTCGGGCGGTTGATTCTAAGGTCGTAGCCAGGCAACCCCCAATACATAAATCCAAGAAGTACTATTTTCACTATACATACATGTGACAGTACCAAATAAGTGATGGCGCGTCTTCGTCCAATGTCTCAGTAGCGTACCAAGGGCGAGCTCCTTTGGATATCGGGGGTAGAAGCTGCCTAGCCTGCACCCTACTTGAGCCAGCAATTATGCTTAAATAGCCATGGCGGTGGAGCAGGCCGACACCAGTGAGGCTTTGCAAGAGGCTAAGTTCATTGAGGGCCTAAACATGCCTTGAGCCAACATCCGTTTCAAAACGGATGTGGCACAACAAGGCATCACTGACAGTTTCCGTCGTCTTTTTCCGACGTGGCTTGAGCTGAAAACAATAGCGCGAAGCTTACTGGTGTTTAACTATGATCTTCCAATCAACGATGGATGGCTGGTTGAGGCTGAGCATGAAAGCAGTCTAGACTCCAGCTTTTACTGCCTCTTGTGGCGTTACTGTCAAAGCAGCATGATTTAATAATAGCGCTATGCCCTCATCAGGTTCTTGTTTCTTTCTCATCTGACTCCCAATTTCTTCTGCATAATTCAGTGCGCCACTTCATGCGATTACACTCAAGATGGCAGTGAACTACACCACTATCACGGACTACTACATGATCAGATGTTTCAGCGGAGGAAAATTTTACGTCTGCAAGAAACCTTCCACTAACTTGGAGTTTGTTGGATGCTGCGACTCAGATCCATGCGCCGATGGGTCTGGAACCTGCCCGCAAACAGACATACGACCGATGAGCTACAGCCCAGGGCGAACAGCATACAAGTTGGGCCTTGAATGTGGCGCTCTTCATAATGCGTCTTTTTATCGATGCGATTTGTCAATGCCGCATTTCTTGGGATGCTGCGGTGTCGATCCGTGCTCGAAGGGATGTCCGCAGAACCAGTTAATCCCGGCGCAGTTACCGGCCCTAGAAGGATGGCGAAAATTGTTTCTCGAGCCGTATCGTGTGCAGGATGATCCGGCTTCAGATTTAAGGCCTGGGGTAGAAGTGAATAGTACCTTTGAGGCACCTGATTTCTCGAATATTAATTGGGATCGTGGCAAGCATGAAGTTGGATATGCTACTGTTATAGGTATCTGTGCGGGTTTTCTTGCTGCCAGTCTGCTCATTCTAGGACTTATACGACATTATTGGTATAGTCGATTGATTGGAAGACGACCAGAATTTATGCTAATAATTATTCAGGCCGTCTTCAACTTCGCCAAAGCATGAACAAACAGATACTGCGCATGCACCGTTTCTGACCCACGACTCAAGAGACGATGTCTCGGGTTCACAGATGGAAGAGATGATACCACGTACGAGAATACGAGATAACTGGCATGGTGGCCCAAAGACGTTAGAGCATTGGGATGCGCCCACAGTGATTGGCTGGATCTTCAGCGTTCTTCTCACATTCACGCCCCTCTGCTTCATTGGTAAGACATATCCCTTAATCTCAAGGGATAAACTAACCAGAAAAGCTCTCGCTATCACGGCGATCCGTCTTGATAACCAACCTCATTCCGACTACGGCAAAACGGTTTTGCAACTAACGGTACTCAGTCCATCCTTGTACCCCATCTTCTTTGCCGCCTTGGTCGGGCGGTTTTACCGGGTATTCGGCAGATGGTGCCTTGAAAGCCGCGGCGGTGTAAACCTACCTGTTTTAGAGCAGTTGATCGGCAGCCAGAACTTGGCTACCGCCATTGAGCGAATTTTCGTAATACGGACAAACGCCGTTATTGGCCTTATAATCCTTACTTCATGGCTTCTCTCGCCTTTGGGTGGACAGAGCTCGTCGAGACTGCTCCAAGATGCCAAGTTCGATTTGGTATCGAATGGGACCGTCTACTACGCTGATCCGGCATATCAAGTGTCCCACTCGAGATGGATCGACTACCGACATAGCGTTGGCGCAACGTACGCTGCCAGTTTACTGTCGTCTTCGAAGCAGAAAGCATCGCCGAGGGATATTTGGGGGTTGCCGAAAATTCCCCAGTTGTCGCAGGAAAGGCTTGACAATGGCTCATATGATCTCTATGATGTGAAAAAATCCGACTTAGTCTCGGGCAAGGCCTCTTATGCTTCGTTGCTGGGTATCAAGATTCAAGGTCTCGTCAGGCCTAACGAGCCTACCAAGTTCAACTTTACGATACCAACCTCATATTTCAACGTCGATTGCGATTTCGTCGACAGCTTCGACCCGTTACGAGGACAGTTAACGAAGAATCAAACCAATATTGTCGATTTGTTCTACAAATACCCTAGCTTTTCTGCTTTCAACATCCTTCCTCAGTCTTGGTTCAACGCAGAGGGTGAAGATGATGACATTAACTCGCCCTATCAGTTCATATACGTCAAGCAAATGCGCGGATCTCAACTGTACGTCGTAAAGTGTGCCACTCACGAAGTCAAGGTCGAAACAACCATCCATTGCGGACCAGGGGACCCAGTGACGACCTGTGAAGCACGACAGCAACGGCGACTCTCTACCGACAACCAGACTGGAAGCTCTCTGTTTCCGCCATCGGTTACACGAAGCGATCTACGTCTCAAAGAGATGAGTTATGCTCTGTACGCTTGGGCGCAAGCGTCCGGTGACAAGGACGGAGTTCAGCCGTCGCCATCGGAGATGTATCTGATGAAAGATGAAAATCCATATGAGTTCACCAGTCAATTGCCGTGGACCAAAGAGGATCTCGCCAAGTTTCCATATGTGTTTTCCAGGCGAATGACGACCGCTTTCAACACATATTGGGACGCTGGTTTAAATCCTGGAGGCCATACCAATGTTTCTTACGGCACAATCCCTTCGCATAACATGAACGGTCTGGAGACGGGTCAAACCTACAAAGACTCCTTCATGAACACCACCATGGGCACAAGAATAACCACGATTGAGGTTTACAGCGCACAACGCGTTTGGGTCGGTCTGTTGCTGTTCACAACAATGGTGCTGCAAATTCTTGCCGTTTGCGGCTTCGTGATCGAAATTCTGATCCAAGGCCCGGACGTTCTCGGTTTCGCTAGCACTCTAACCAGAGACAATCCATTTGTGCCGCTTCCGGCTGGTGGATCACATCTCGACGGACCTGAGCGAGCAAGATGTTTAAAGAATATGAGGCTTGAGCTCGTGGATGTGCGCCCTGAAGATGAAACTGGCTATTTAGCCGTGAGGGCAGTGTCATCGGCCAAAGGGCAGGATACGAGCATGATTGAAGGGAGCGTAAAATCGAGAAAGTGGGTGCACTTGAATAGGAGGAGGCTGTACGAATAAAGGGACTAGCCTCGATAGAGCAATTCCAAGTGCCGGGGCCGAGATATGGTAACCGCAGTAAACAGGGATCGTCCAGGTTCCTGATAAACTAAACAAATTTATCCTATCAATGCCAGCATCAGATCTCGCCGAGCCACGCTTCAAGCTTCTCAGAAAAGCGGTGCACATGCCCTCGACAGCGATTCCGATAGGACACGGGTGATACCGAGCGATATTTACGGTGTGGGCACCCCCCCCTTGCGCGCTGACTTGACTCTAGACGGCCCTGACGGCGCCCTAGCTTAGAGGGGAAAAGGCTTGAATCACATCATGCCCCGGGCGTTGAGATGAGAAAAGGCTTAGCTCTTCACTAGTGACACGTTTGTGAAATGCCATACGCTAACGCGGTACGACGCATCCAATAAATCTACCGAAACAGTCCGCGGGCCCCGCCTCATTTGCAGGGATCAGTCATTGTATCGGAGCGTGAAAGCTTCGAGACTCTGCTCTTTCAGGCCTAAGCGTTGCCGGTTTTCCCGTCTGTTTGGGACCAACAGAAATACGAGAATGAATGTAATTTGACTCCCTCGTAAAATAACACTAAAAAAGCCTGTTGGGCTGAACTTACATCTCCTTTTTTTTAATCCCCTCTCCCCTCCCTCCC
>JABSTL010000458.1:0-28603 GCA_013759095.1 Fusarium sp. NRRL 29148
GATGCATGAAAGGTTGGAGGGGAAGTCGGTGGATGAGGACGAGATCGCTGCGGCCAAAGAAGGGATAACCAAGATTACTCCCTCATCGCCGTTATGGTCAAACGAAGGACAGCGGACATACCAGGAAATATAGAAGATGAACATGTGTATTAATAGAAATGCCATTTTACTAAGTGTTTAATATCACTTAATGGTCCTTCGCGAATGAGTATCTGCCTTGGAAGAAAATCGCGCATCGGCTATGGAACAAGCAACACCGCAAAAGGAACATCTCTTCCACAAACAAGAAGCAAAACAAAAAGCATGAGGCACACCCGACTCGAACGGATAACCTTCAGGAATCAAGCATATTCTCAAGGGAACCTCGAAATTAACTGGAATCTGACGCGCTACCAGTTGCGCCAGCGCCCCATTGGTTGGCCGGAGTTGTTTTTGCTTCCAGTCTATACGGACGGGGCCTGGAGCTTGCAATGTGGGTTTGCCTGGATGCCGAGAAATGCCGAGCTCCGTCGGGAAAAGAAGGCTTGACAAGTTCAAGATCGGTCAAATTGAGAGATGAAAGGTACGAAATGTTAAAAGTGACATGATATTGTTGCTGAGCTAAACTATGACCCTGGTGCTGTGCTCTCATCCAAGGCACTCAATCCCACTTAACTTCACCGGCACTCCAGCCTTCCCACTCTGAGTACATTGTTTTGCTTACAGATACAAATCATAGGATACTGCTAGAGTCGCTAGAAAGTCTACTTCTTGTTGTCAGCGGAGCCGTTCCACTGGAAAGAGGCCGGCTTGTATGAAAGCGCCGGCCCCGATTCAAAGAGCCCAGAGCCGCTCCCGAAAGTTACGGCCGTCTTTGTCGCTGATGGCGCTGGGCTTGATGGTTTCACTGGAGTACCCAAGAACTTGAAGGGATTTTCAGCCTTGAAGGGATTCTCAGCCTTGGGCAAGTCAGGTATTGTCGTCCAGCCATTAAATTGAGCTTTAGGAGCGTTGATAACACTTGGTGGGCTCGGCTTCTTGCCGTTTTCCGTCGGGACACTGACTTGAGGCTCATTTCGCGCAGAAGGTAACGCTTGTCTGTTAGTATCATCACATCTCAGGTTCTGAGCCGTGCGACCTACGTGTTACCGCTCTTGGCTTATATCGCCGGCATTGGGCTAAACCCTGTCTGAGGATCTCGACCTCCTCTTGCAGGCTCTTTCTTCGAGACGATGTATCGTCCGATTCTCCAGCCAACTCCTCAAGTCTTTCCTTGCTCATTCGATCCACCTTTGTGGGTGTGAGGATATCTGGTATATCATACACAAGGCAACTTTCAACCGCCAAGTTGATGACATTGTCAGTGAAGGTGCGCAGAGACATCTTCAAAAGTTAGTATCAGGGATTATGAGATCTGGTGTTGTCTTACCGTATAATATGTCGACATCGTGTCTATGACTTTGTTGATTCCAAACTCACTATCTTCAAGCTCATCTTCCTCATTGATGTCTTGAGCAATCGATTTAGAGTCAACTTTCTTACTCCCATCTCCTATCTTTGTTGTGTTACTCTCAAGCAAGTGAGGATACTTGTCTTGCAGAAAAGCAAAGATACGCCGCTCCAGCTTTTCATCCGAGGTTTTCGACAGCATCTCATAGAACAACATGTCAAGAGGAAGTGCGTAACCTTGAACATAAGGTCTCAGCAGCTCCTCGATCTTCTCTTGAAGCACCTTTTCCTTCTCATCAAAGAACGGGTCGACGCAAGTTGATAGGATCGCCTCAGTAGTTCTATTTGTCCGTGGAGATCCAACAACATACTCAAAGACCTGGTCAACAAAGGCTTTTGCAACCGTCGTTACCAGCTTGACATGTGACTCGGCAATGCCTCTCCATGGTGCAGCTTGTTGTTTGAAGAGCTGCATGGCAAGATCTTTGTTTGGAGTTCCTGGAAACTCCAGTCCTTGGTTGGTAGCGGCTTGTTTCTCGAGTTGCTCAGCGAGCTCGCTTCTCGTGATTTTCTGCGGTTCGGGAGGATTGTAGGGGTAACGCTCCAGAAACTCTTCGAGGTACACAGGAATTTCGACATCATCGGAATCACTGTCACCATCTAAGATGGTGACATGAGTCGAACCCTTAGTTTGAAGGATATGATCAAAAGCCCGACTGAAGTTCCGCAGCTGTGCTCTCAACTTTCGATCATCGGCCTGTAAACCACCAAAGAATTCGTCATTGTATCGGCCGTATATGCCATCCCTGGCGAGTCGCTGAAAGTCACTGGCAATGCCAAGTAGAAAAGACCTGAGGTCCTCTTGAGTAGATCGAGATTTTCCAAGGCGATCAAGTTCCTCTTGTCGTTCTCTAAGCGTCGTTTCGATATCTGTAATGACTCCAGGCAGACTGTTGCGAATATGACTGTAGAGTACATGGCTGAGCTTCTTTCGCAAACTCACGATGCCACGATTCTCGGGGGGAATAGTCGCCCAAGCACCCTTCTGGAAGAACGCGTCTTCGACCCGGTCTCGGCCTTCCAGGCTATCCTCATCTTCAGCCCTGTTGCGCAGGACATGCCACCCGAGCTGCAGCTTATGCGCGGCTTCCTGGTTCTTGGCCAGTTTGATGTACTCCTTCTCAGCATCGTAGCCAGGGCGCGTCAAATCAGGCTTAGTGATCACACCAATGGTTCGTCGCCGTTCCGGATCGATGTTCTTAGCTTTTTGGAGCGCTAAGTGATTGGCAAGGTTGTTATTCGCTGTGATAACCACCAGAATAATGCTGTTCTTCTGTCGCATGTAACTCTCAACAAGTTGGTCTACCGTTTCTTTACCACTGATTGACTGGTTTTCGGTAGCAACTTGGAAGAATCCCGGAAGGTCAACGAGACTCAGTGGGTACATCTTCGGCCCTTCAATTTCTAGACGGAGCACGTCCTTGGAGAACTCCATCCCGGCCTTGCCAAAGCCCATGCACTCTTTGGCTTCCGTGATGATATCGCTCAAGTCATCCTCACGAAACCCAGCCCTCTGGAATCTCTTTGCGGGCTTGGATCGGTCTTCAAATCTGACGCTCACATCAATGCGAGTCTCATTAGCTCGCCTGAAAATGAGCTCAGTTGCAAACCTTGTGCAAAGATTTCCTTGGACCGGAAAGCGAACATGGGAAATAGCCTCAAGGACGGATGACTTGCCAGCGGATTGATCGCCAACGACGATGATTTGCGGAAGGTTGACGATACGACCGACGCCACAAGCACTCAGGCTGTCGCTTATATCATGGAGGGCTTTGGTCTCATTGGTGTTGAGCTGTTCGAGAATGTTGGTGTCCAGAGAAACATCCATTGTGAAGGTTAAAAAATGTAATTGTTACGTATACAGATAATGAAGGTTTGTGTTTCTTCAATTCATTGCAAACTATGAATTCACTCAGGCCTCCTTTATTTACCAATCCTAAGGAAAGTCCTAAGTTTGGAATGGGCACAACAGGGGGGAAACGCGCGCTTCAACATCGATCTAATTTGCTATCTGCAGCAATCACACCACTCTAGAGTTTCAGTCAATACAGGGGCATGTTTCTGTTGGTTCTGCACAACAACAGGGTTTCGTGTGACAACGACAACCAACATGCATATGAAGGAACACAAGTTACGCTTGGATTACAGCTACCTAACAGCACCCTGCACACAGGGGACCAAGATTCTAGTAAATGCATCATCTAGCAATGGGTTGATTGTAGTTATGGGTTATCGTATACTTCGCATTCTGATTCCAGAAGTGTCGATTGTTGAGTGGTTTTGCTCCAATAGGCGTCTTTTGTGATAGCCTTTTCACAGTCAGTGCTCAGTGCTCGCTATGTATCCTTGTGTCTGATGGACCTGAAAATTTGACCTAGCTTAAACAGGCCTAAAGCCAGGCCAAAAGGTAACTACAGTAACTATTTATGGTGATTTCAGTTTGCTAGCGCGAGGGGGCTGTGCGATTCGGAGCTCAGTCTTGGGGTTTCGACTTTGCTATCGCGGAAACCATCGTAATTACTGATCAATCATATGATGCTAGATTGTTGAGAACCCTAGTCCCATATCACATTGCTCTCTTGCTGCGGGCTTTGTGGCCGGTTGTTAAAACGAACGTGGGTACTCCGTGGTCTCGTCAAGAAATCCACCCTCGGCCAGACCACAGCCATGTCTCAGCCACTGGAGTTAGCTTCAACAACCCCTCCTTCAGTCAGCTCTCGCTACCCTCCACAAATCGACTTCAAACCCGAGGTCAGGTTCTCTTGACGATTTCTACAGCAGAGATCCGTTGCATATCATTTTCGGGAACCATGAACTCCCAGGCAGACCGTCTCTTGGCCAATATCTATGACACGCTTCGGGAAAGGTTCGATCCTGAAAATAAGACTCTGTTCCAGATCCAGATCCCCACTCAGTTTCTGGACAGAAGCGCCCTCCACTACGATGGAGGCGATTCGGACTTCACACAGATGACCAAGCCATCCTCCGTAGATGAAGCCGAGTTCAGTCTTACAGATGGTATGCTAGACTTATCCAACATTGTTGGCGGTCCAATGGGAACAAACTCAGAGAATTACGACCATGTCCTCTCCGGCATCATTTCGGCCGATGAAGAGGCCAACCACGAACAAGGCAATGAGGTATTGCAGCAGGCGAGAGAAGACCTCAGGTCTTGCGTAAACCGCAATATAGATGACACAAAAGATATTTATCCAATCAATCTCAACCCCAGCGACTGGGCTAAAAGTCTCTCGGACCCTTCACAGCAAATCAATACTGGTGGTATTCAGAGTCAGCTACAAGATGCCATCAGCCGACGCAGCTTCCTTAAAGCAAGTAAAGACGCCCTATGGCCCTGGGTGACCTCAAGCCGTTGCAAAAGGCTGCGGATGATGCAAGGGCAGCTGTTGACGCTATAGAAGCGGAAATGACCATGCGCTTTCCTGATCTAGCTATCGAGTGCATAAAGATATACTTTTATCAAATTTGTCCAACGACAAAGGACGATATTGTAGCTATAAAAGGACTAAACGATACGAACAAGATGGAACTCAGTACATTGCTCTAGAAGTACCAGGAAGGACCCCTGAGCGGTGAACAGTGGAAGTTTCTGGTTGAACTGCAACTGAAACATGTCCAAAACTTCAATGAACTTGTTAAGACTACCGAGGCACTTAATCGGGCTCAGTTGGAGGTCTTACAGGCCACCCCCTGTGATAAGGGCGTTGAACTTGGTGGCATTAATGATCAGATTGCGTCACTTACGGTGGAATTTGAGAAGTATCAAAACATGCTCCGAGAAACTGGCAGTCGGAACTACGAGGAATCTTTTAATGTTTTCCAAGGCAAGGCTTCAACTCCAGGTTGGGAGACCTTGGTCATTGACAGTCGGACATCGAGACAGACCCAGTCAAGCCTCGGCTATACTTCGTCTGCGAATCTGGCACGGGCAACCAATCTCTTCTTCTATAGCGAGTCTGGTTTATCACTAGCTTTACCACCGCAGGCCAGAAAAATGCTCTGTCCACCGAGAATACCGATGTCAAGGCTGTGTTCAGGGCAACGAAAGTTGCTATCGACAGACCATGGTTCAGCGCTCAGGTCCTCCGCAGAAGCACTGATCCTACAGCAAATATCTCAGCAGGTGACGCTGAGGATGTCCGCAAACTATTCGCCAGCGGCTTGACAGTTGATACCACTGGTTGTCAATTACCGGCCTGGACCACTGGCTTCCTTGTTGTCCAGGATATGTGCATTACCCTGACCTCTCATACAACCTTCCAGGGGAGTGATGTCCAGGACATCGATGATTGTCTATCATCAGGTGGTAGCTTGCTAGTATTTCAAGCTTCCAAGAGTGACACAAATGGTAATCATGGGGCTGGGTACGGTATAAAGAGTGACGATAAGGTGATACAGGTCCGTATTTCTGCACCTCGAATTCTCGGCTGGTTCACCCAGATATCTCCATAGAATGGTTAGATAAGCGAATAAAGAAATATTGAAAAAACTCTCAGCGATAAGGATGTCGTTGATAAAAAGGTTATAGGCTGTGGAGGAGGCCAAGAGCAAAAAGGTGTCTTTATCAACTGGGAAATTGCAATACCAAACAAGTGTCTTGAGGTTGCGCATGGCCTTGAAATTGAGTGCCACAGAATGTTGGACCTGTTTGAAGAGCTCTGTGCCTTGTACCTTGATTTCAGCAGTTCCTTCGTACTCTTCACCGGGATCTTGGAACCTGCGCCAGACGCCAGGGTGAATATCGCGAACGTGGCATGTGTCAGGTTTGAAGGTGAATTTCTGTACAGTCTGGAATACCGGGGCCACTGCGGCCCCCAAGCATGCTCTGGGCGAGATTGAGCAGAAGTTTGATCTTATTTGGACTGTAGTCGAAATCGAACTTGGAGAATTGGCAAGCACGAGAAAGCCCGCAGCAGTCAGAATTAACGCGGGCAAGCTCTTGCAAGGCTTCCTCGTCTTTAGCGACAAAGCTGACGATCTTGGCCAAGATCTCGTTGGGTATCTGAAGCAACCGACAGTTGGACACAGGAGGCCGATCTTGCATGACAGTATCTAGAAGCAGGGGTTTCAGGCGGGGTTCAGGCTCGCCTTGATAAAAGTCGAGTTCGGCCGCCGCCTAGGCACCGTACATAAGGTTACTGACATCATAGTCGGAACGCATTGTGACACAAATAATGAAGACGCAGGCTGTGATTATTGTGCAATTGATGTTATCGAGAACTTGGGATTCTAGGCTTCACAATGACGGGGGTTCGTTCTACCTTACCCCACTGGAACTGGGGAAAAAAAGCCCATCCCTATCCCTACATAAGCCACTGCGTGTTCGACAGCCGGAAACGAGTTACTCATTGGTGTATTGTCACTGCTCTTATCATGTGAAAATGAGCCATACGCGCGCTGGAATAGCATTTAATTGGGTTCAGCACCAGTGAACACGTTAACGCGTCACTTTCGTGAATTATCTAACACGGCAACAAACGTTGTATCAAAATGCTAAAATAAAGGCACCATTTCCACGGTCCTAGAGTCACAACTGATTAACCGTCATGGTGACAATTGGTACAGTAGTTCAGTGTGATCTGACACGTGTTGGATAGGTAAGCTGTTCCACATTTGCTCACTCCATCATTATCCTTCATGTGCTGGACACTGCGAAATCGTTAGCATAAACTCATCATCGACCATTCAAGGGTTCACTTACGCATCCTTGATATCCTTGCCCTTCATTCCGAGACCATAGTCATCGCACTTGAACTGCGCCGTGCAACCAGCTTGGCCAAACGACGCGAGCATGATCATACCGCTCTTGATCCTAGCATAGCGCGAGACATAGTCTGTGTATGTCGTCTCATCATCGAAGCCATCGTTCAGAGCACGGTCACATGCATCATCGATGCTACCGCACTGGCTAGAGCCCTTGTTGTTCGCATCGGTCTGCGTGGGCAAAGGAGTCTCGAGCGTGACAGCGTCTCCAACACCCTGAGTGTAGGTATACTTTCCGCCAGGGTAGTTTCCAACCTTGACTGTGCGGTCTGGGTAGGAAATCACCGTGCCATCGTCGGTCTTGACAAAAGGCTCAGGGTCAGGCTTCTCAGTCACCTTGGGCTCAAAAGCATCAGTCGCGATGGAGGAAGGGAAGGTCGTGTAGTCGGCGCAAGACGACGAGATCAAATCAGTGGAAACATAGAATCCCTTACCGCTGACTGTAGTCTCACAGGCGCAGTAAGGATCAATGCCGGGATTGGCGTGAATGATGCAAGGATACTCGCGCTCAGGCCCCTTGGTAGTGGTGGAAGTAGCGAAAGTAGTAGACTGCACAGAGGTCTCAGTAGATATAGGTCCTGCTGTTGTCGACTCAGCAGTTGTGGCCTCTGTTGAAGTCATCTCGGCAGTAGTGGTATCCTGAGTCTTCGTGGTCTCAGAAACCTCAGTACTCGACTCTTCGGTAGTGGCAGACTCGGCGGAGGATTCAGTGGTGCCTCCTGTAGTAGGGGTAGCATCAACATCCACAACGACTGTATCGACGCCCATGCTCAGCTGAGGAAGCTCAGTCGTCTGAGTAGTGGCCTCAGAGGTCTCTGCAGAAGTAGCAGCAGAAGTCTCAGTAGTTCCACCAGTTGTTGGAGTCGCATCAACGTCTACAACAACAGTGTCCACGCCCATAGACAATTGAGGAAGCTCAGTAGTCTGGGTCGATGCTTCAGTGCTGGTGGCCTCCGTCGTACCTTGACTGGATGTAGTACCGGTGGTAGGAGTAGCATCAACGTTCACTACTACTGTCTCAACGCCCATCGACAGCTGAGGTAGCTCAGTGGTGCTAGCCTCAGTAGTGGAAGGTGCGGTAGACTCAGCAGTGGACTTAGCTTCGGTCTTAGTCTCTTCCTCAGCAGTACTCTTATCATCGTCATCGTCATCATCTTCCTGATCATCAGGATCCTCGGGTGTCTGAGTTCCAACTGGCGTTGGGACACCTCCCTCGATGACGACAGCTGATGGAGCAGGAGTGATGCCAGGGAGAGGGGGGAGGACGTAGCTTCCAGGTGCAGGTCCTAAGTCTCATGTTAGTACAACCCATAAGAGAAATTAAGTGAACTTACCAATACCCCAAAGGACAATGCCGCCAGGACCGTTGTCTTTGCCAGCATGCTCACAAAAGATCAGACAGGAGGGACCAAAGAGAACGGGGACAACAACGTCATTACCATCGCTATCCTTGGTGCTATGCAGAGTGTTATCGCTGACACCAGAGATAGTCTCTTGGGGCTCAGCAGTGACAGTAGCAGGAGGGACTGTGACAGGAGCCTCGTCTTTCTTGGTGGTTGGCTCAGGGTCAATCTCATCCTTGGTCTTGGGGTCCTCATTGTCTGAGTCTTCGGACTTGGAATCAGACTCCTCCTCTTTACTGGTAGGCTCAGCTTCCTCCTGCTTAGTAGTAGTTGGTTTAGGATCCTCAGGCTTCTCAGTCGTCGATGGTGCCTCAACAACGGGCTGTTCTGAGGAAGTGGTGACGACGATGGGAGCCTGGGTACTGGCAGTCTCCTCTCCAACAAACGGTTGGGAAGTGGTATCCTGAGGCGCCAGTTGCTCAGTTGTAGAGTCCTGAGCAGGAGGCTGCTGAGTAGTGGTGTCAACACTAAGGCCTTGCTCAGTAGTTGACTGGGGTGCAGGAGGCTCTTGGCTAGTAGGCTCGACACCAGGTGTCTGATCGGTTGTGGAAATATCGAGGGCAGGGGGTTGCTGAGTAGTTGTTCCTGCTACGGGAGGCTGCTGCGACGTTGTAGTGTCGATGGCCGGTGGATGTTGAGCCGTAGTAGCAGGACCAGTACGCATTCCCGTCTCAGTAGTGGACTGTTCAATAGGTACATCACCTGAGGACGTCGAGTCAAGAGGCGACTCGCCATCGGCAGTAGAAGTACCTCCAACCACAATATCGGTGCTCTTGGACTCAGGCAGCTCAGGCAAGATATCGGTTGAAGTAGATGCAATATCAGGAACCGGCACACCTGTGCTGGTCTCTGGAAGTGCACCATCTGAAGAAGTCGTCTTATCGAACACAGGAATCTCAGAGGAAGTGGTCTCAAAGGGAAGAGGGTGCAGAGTCGTGGTGGTGGATTCACCATTGGCTCTAGGAGTCTCTGGGAGTTGAGCCTCCGCCAAAGCGGCGAGAGCCACAATGAGACTGACCAGACGCATAACGAGTGATTGTCTAGGTCTCAAAATAAAAAGAATGACTTAGTTGGCGTATAACGAATGAAAGAACTCAGTATGAGTATGTCGGGATAGGCCTACGCGATAGACTGCAGACACGACAGATAGGTATATAACCCGGATACTAACTAACTCAAGCTTACATCTTGCCCAAGACTTCGCGACTTGTAGCTTGTCCCTGATGACAAGGCGCTATGGCCAGCCTAATCTTCCCAGATCCACAGAGTGGACATGTAACTGAAACGGTTCAGAAGGATCGAATCCTAGTTACATTGTAAGTTCATCGCCATGTTATGATATCGGCCCGTGCCGTTCCAAGCCACATCTCGTCGGGTCTCTTTTTCCGTTTGATCAATGTTTCTTGGACCCATCGCTTACCCCTGTGGATCGCTTCCTTTTCGAAGCGGAGCTGAACTTGTGAGGTTGCATTAATGACGTTAGACAGCCTTGTAAAGACCACTGAAGGATGCGCATGATCGATTAATCTCCAGTTTCAATCTCTTTCCTCTGCTCGACACGAATCGATTTTCCTGTCCTCGCCCTGGTTCGGGCATTTCCAGTTACGTCTGCTAGGGGAGGAAAGAAAACTCAGGACCTTTATCCTAAGAGATGAAAAGGCTTAGGCAATTTATTCTAATTTAGTGGAGTTTTTGCTCAATTTATTTCAGCATCCTCTTCTAAAGTCTCATGGTCTCTTGCTCCCTGAGGACATCCATCACTTCTTCGGCCTCAGTTCAATCAGAATCACCACGTTGGCTTGGCCTTCCGTACAAGGCCATCATCCCATTCTCAGGTTTGTTCATCGTCGACTTCCGCCAAAGCCATAGTAAAAAAAAACATGCTTAATCTTAAAGATGTTGTTACGCGTCGACCCATCAATTGCCGTTGCAGCCGTTCGGCCCACGTTCATAGAACTGGCCTATAAAATAACAGTCAAACCGAACAAGTGGGTAGTAGTACATTGAAAAAAGGACCCTTGGGCCAACATATGCTCCATCCGTGAAAGATCTCCATGGCTGAGCGCCATACTGGGCCAAACATGTTACAACGCTCGATCCTTCGGGGGCCGTGACATTCTCAGCCTTGCAATGGTGGCTGACTGTCACATCAAGCGAACCCTTCACGCTTATCTATGGATCGCAATCTAACTATCTCTTTCATGGCAAAGCTCTCGGCATCGCGAATATTCGAGGCTATGTGAGAACATGAGATTAGGATGGACATCCATAAGCGCCGAGTGATACCTTGAGCCAACAACATGTCGTTTTCTCAATGATGCCCTTGATGGACAATAAGCAAATGCAACTTTGATCTAGTTTTAGGATTGATCAACAGTGGACTGTACGATAAAGTTAGAATCCTAATCAATTACCTTACATCGCCTTTCAGAACTTCTCGTCTATCATTATCCGCCGACAAGCTGACGGGTAAGACGGGAAGGACAGGATTTTCGGAGTATTCATGTCTTGGCTGACGATCTTAACTTCCTCGCCCCTTGTAAGTCCCATGGCGCACAGACAGATCATGCCATGAAAAACGAACCCGCTTTTTCAAGATCCCTCCTATGGGACTCGTGTACTGCAATTTCATCCTGACTCAAGCCTTGACGGTTGATACTCGGGAATTCCAGCGTTGCATTACTGTTGTCAGCTTACACTGATATCCATACTCTGTTCAGCATATATGTAGGACAGACACTCTGAAGTTGTCCAGCATCACCCATCTCATTGCATCAAACAATACAGTCTTTTGTTCAACCGTCTTTCGTTTTATACACTCTTTTGAACCGTCACTCTTTTGACCTATTCAGCTCATCATCATGTTGGGCTCCAAGAGTTTCCCGAACGGCTGGGCCAAGCTGTTGGCCTCGCTATTCTTCCTGCTTGCTGCTTCTCAGCTCTGCATCGCTGCACCCTACACCAATGAGTAAGTCCATTACCCATAGCCATCTTTCAATGAAGCTAATGAACCAAGGCTTGCTGTTCGCGATGATCAACATCTGTACGCCAGAGTCATGACTCCTGAGCTAGAAGCCTACGAGAAGAAGCTCGACGAAAGCAAGAAAACTGACACATACGTCAACCAAGATGATACCAAGTTTGTAGACTTCACTACTCCTGGGAATCACGTTGTTGGAAGCTCATCCTTCGCTGGCTGCTTCGGTGTCATCCTTGCGACCAAGCAAGGTGCCATTGTCGCCCATTATAATCTTGACCAGAAGAGCTTAGACGCGGCCAAGAAGAGAATTACCGACGAATACAACGATCACAACGACAAGGTCGGAGGCGCTGAGGCCCATCTTTACTCTGCCATAACCTATGAAACCGGGGCGCTTGTTGAAGAAAACCTGTACAACGAGTACAAGAAGTTTCTCACAGGTCTTGTTGGAAAGGAGCCCGAGGACCACCACTACACCGAGGCTCTTGAGACTCTTTCCGAGGAGGATCTGGAAGCGGAAAACTGGGATGAGAATGCAGTGAGCGGTGGTTTCGTCGTGGAGAACTCTGGCGGTGGCGACGCCAAAACCAGCATCTTCTTCATTACCATTGAGCGACAGAAGGTCAGTGCCCAGGGTCCTGGTAAGTGATGACAGTCAAGTCTTGTTGCCCCCTGGGTTCCAGATTCCGGGCGCCTATGATGTGGACCTTCATTCTTGCACCTGTCTACCATGTCAAATAGAATCTATGGCAACTTCACCTGAACCAACCTACCATTTTATTTACAAATGTCTCATATCATGCTGAACTCATTGTATTTTGTCTTCCAGTCTTATGCCGTGATTCCGACAAGGCGCAGATCTCGAAACAAAAGTATGCCCTGCAAAGATAAATGCTGACCATGTATCAAACTTGAAGCTAACTGATGATAAATATCCCAAAAGAGATACCGTTATACGACATGTCGGCCATTTAACATTACGACTTTCTTCGTTGAATACCCAAACATTCAAGCAATGGACCATCGTGACAAGCCACCAGGTATGCTTGCTCCGTGGTTGACTCATTAGTATGCTTAACCTTGCACCATGACGGCACAGCAAAGGTATCGCGTGCCTCCCACCTGAACGTCATCGTCTCCCCCGTCGGTGTCACAAGCTCAGTGCAACCCTTTCCTTCGTAGCAGTGATAAAGATAGGACTGGCTTTCTTGTGATTCCACCGCGGCACCAGGGCTCAGTCTCTCGGCCTGAACGCCGAGGAATGTTGATAAAGGCTTTCCATTTGAGAGCTTATAGTGATAGATGGAGTAGTCACCCTTGTCGGCGTTGAGTTCTTTCTCAACGGGAGCCCATGGAAAACGGAACTCGCAAGGGTCACAATGTCTGACAGCGTTAGCAAGAGCATCTTGGTCGTGCAGGGTAGAAGGATACTCACTCGCTGGGATAGCGTGGGTCAGAGTAGCCCTCAGCAAAGTGAACTGGAGCAAAACGGAATAGAGGCAGGTTCAACATATCCAACCAGACGACTGGCTTATCACTCTCGTTGCCATGGTCATGCCAGTGCCAGATCGGTGTGATGACAACATCGCCTCTGACGAGAGGCATCTTCTTACCTTCAACCGCTGTGAAACCTTCACCATCAATGATGAAGCGAGCTGCGAAGGCAAGATGTCTATGTGCTGGCGCTGTCTCCCCAGGATTGACGATCTGAAGACCTCCATAAATAGTATCTGTTGTGTATGGTGATTCTAAAAAGGTCAGTAAAATGAGTTCAGTAACATGATTGATAAGAGTTACTCACGCATGCTGGGGTTTACTAGCATCAATACTCGTCGCTCAGCCTTCTCTTCTGGCACCAACTTGGCGGCTGTCTCCAAATGAGGCAAGGCCTCTCTGTATGTCCACATGTGAGGCTTCGCTGTGGGGTTTGGTGTCGGCGGCACCATCATGCTCATCTGTGACCAAAGAGGCTCCAAGTTCTTTGATGGTAGTTCGCTGAGATACTGCCTCATCTCTGGTGAGTCGCCATCCGAGGCGCCCGAAGCCACTGTGCTAGTATAATTTCCCATTGTTTATGTGGTCTCTTCAGAGAATAAAG
The DNA here is from genome assembly GCA_013759095.1 of Fusarium sp. NRRL 29148. Taxonomy (NCBI): domain Eukaryota; kingdom Fungi; phylum Ascomycota; class Sordariomycetes; order Hypocreales; family Nectriaceae; genus Fusarium; species Fusarium sp. NRRL 29148. The sequence continues at coordinate 13,754 of JABSTL010000458.1, forward strand.
ATAATGATGTGATTTTGTTTTGACTTGGTCAGTGATTCGCAGGGTCTTTGGAATGTTCTCAAGTTAAATAGCGGATTGATGGATGGTCTTGCAGTGGTAAGGGTCCCCGGACAAGAGACAGCTGGGGAAGTAGCACCGATAGGCAACAGAATTTCTGCAGCGGTCACATTGAACCGCGTCTGATCAATCATCCACAAGAGCCGATGTCAATATCCGTCCTCCGGGTCGACTCCGGTGGGATCCGAACTATGGCATTCCGACCGGACCGTGCTATGAGTGGCCACAACAGTGGATCTCACCAACAACCCTCTCCGGGAATCATCACGCCTTTTAGAAACAACTATAACAGGTAGTATACAACCTTGAAGATAATACAACAATGAGAATAGCCAGTATCGCATCAGCTTTGTATCGCAGAAGTTTCACATCTTCATTCTCTCGCAAAATGTCCTCAGCAACTTGGAACCGCCTCATCCGCTTTGTCGATGACAACGGAAACGAGACCTTTGGAGACCCTGTCGTTGAGAATGACAATGACTTTTCTGAGAAGTTGGCCAAGAATGACCTATGGGCTGTTGAGTACAAGGGTCAGAGTCCTGTGGCGCAACTCACCAAGGGTGACAAGGTACATGTCAAGGCTGTAAAGGAGCTGCTGCGACCGGCAGATGTGCCTATCATCCGATGCATTGGTCTTAACTACATCAAGCACAGTAAGTGACGCAATCCCCATTGACTGAAACTATACTAACTTGAGTGACTAGTCAAGGAAGGTGGCCGAACACCGCCGCCTTATCCCTCATTGTTCATCAAGCCCTCTACCTCCATTGCTGGCTTCAGTGAGGATGTCCCCATTCCTAAGATCGCCCAAGATGGCACCATAGACTATGAGGGAGAGTTGGTAAGCACTATGTTTATCGTTTTGCCGAAACTGACTAACATCAAAATTTAGGGCATTGTGATTGGCAAGTCTGGCAAGAACATAACCAAGGGAGATGCTCTCTCTTACGTAGCAGGCTACGTCGTTTCCAACGATGTCTCCGCTCGAGCATGGCAACGAGACCCCAAGAAGGCCGGCGGTGTTCCCCAATGGTGTTTCAGCAAGGGCTTCGACAAGTTCGCACCCATTGGACCTCTTCTCGTCTCCCCAGCTGTCGTTGGCAACGCTTCCAAGCTGCACTTGACAACAACTGTCAACGGCGAGGTGAGACAAAGCGAGGGCACAAATGATCTTCTTTTCGGTGTTGAGGAGATCGTCAGCTTCATCAGCCAGGGAACAACACTTGAGGCTGGAACCGTTGTTCTCACAGGAACACCATGTGGCGTCGCCATGGGAATGAAGGAGCCTAAGTATCTTAATGACGGTGATGTTGTGGAGGTTAGCATTACCGAGTTGGGAAGTGTCAAGAACAAGATGGTATTTGAGTAATGGATAGATAAAATATGGTATTTGCGTAAATAGACATATAAGCAGCTTTTCCATTGTGTTATTCGTTCAAAAGCCCCCAAACTCCTTGAAGATCGTTCAGCCATGACATATCATTCACATCCAAGTTGAAAGCCGCAAGTTCCTGAGGATTGAAGTCCGGTAATGGTGTTTGGAACTCTTCAGCTAGTTGCTGAACAAGATCAGGAACTTCCATATTCGGCATCGGTTGCTGAAGGAGGCCAGTGTTATTTCCTTCGCCCAGTCTGTTGGCGTTCGCCGTTTCACGTCCCGGTGAACCACGAGGCATTGCTTGCAAAATCTTTGAAGAAAGAATGTGTAGCGCTGCAACACACCGGCGAGGAGACTGGCCGAATTGCTCGTGAGCCTTGAGCACTGAGATAGCTTGGCCCCAAGATCTCCCGATTTCAATGGCTGAGAAGACATCAGGTCGAAGTTTGGCGGCGATCAGAACTGTAGCGGCGGAGTAGATGTAGTATACTCGATACCACCAGGCCGGAAGCAGACCAACAGTGCCGTCTAGTGTCTGGTGCTTCACCAAAGTGTTAATCATATTCTGAGCTGTTTTGACGCAAAACATTGCACCTTGTTGAACGACACGAGCTTGGAGGTTATCGTCCATGGGATTTTTGTCCTGGGGAGATTGTGTGAGACAGAATCTGGAAAGGACTGGCCGTAGCAGCAGGATACGGGCATGCAGGAATCTGTTCATGAGTTAGTCGCCATAGGCCGCTGTGAAAGTAGAAGACGCATACCTCATTCGCAGAATTACAGCTTGTCGCCGTGCTATTTCATCCTTATTTAACTCCAGCAACTCCCATCTGAGATGGCCTGGTAGCTTTGACTGCCATCTGCTGATACAGCGATCCAGTTGGACCACTCTATCCAGATCTTCATCTTCACCGTCCAGGCCCTCAAGATCAAAATGCGATTCCTTGTCCTTTGGCCGATTGCCCTGTGAACCGTCGTAGAACGCGATCATGGTCTTGTGGATTATCTCGTAAAGTCGCACTGACCTCACAAAGAAGCTGTAATATTCCAAACCTTGCATTCCGTTCTGGGTGTTTGATGTTTCTGCTGGATGTGGCACGTTCTTTGCAGGATTCTGGGAGATCATGGCAGGGCGACCATGGGTCACAGATACCATGCTGAACAGATTAGCTGAATGGGAGCCAAGATACAGTCAAGTTCACTCACCGATCCATCAGAACACATCCATACCATATCCTGCGCAACAACTCTCGTTCGCCAGGGTCTGGACGATTCGCAGAGGTCTCGGGCAGGTGGAGTCCTAACCCTTGAGCCATCCTGATGGCAGAGCCAATAACCATCCATGTCTGATGGGGATTATATGTACTCTGAAGATACTGACTCGTCACCAGTAGACACTGCACCAACTCGAGAGAACCGGGTTCCCAGGGGCTCATCGGCAATAACTCCTGAGCCCTCTGGAAGTATGTCTCACTCGACTGCTCTCGCTGTTCTAACGAATGCGATTCGACGAGTTGGGTGGATAGGGCTAGGATGACGTTAAGTGTAGCGACAAAGACTCGTTCATTCAAGTCCATGGTCGTCCCGGAGAATATGGCGTTATAAGCACGAGTCCATCGGTTCCTATCGAGGAACGGATACAGTGGATCAACGTAGAACCAGTATAGCTCTATCAGATGATCGGCCTGCCTTCGTGGAGGTAGGACGTATGAGAAGTCAGGTGAAGTGACTGAGGCAGAGCCCATTACACCAGCAGACCGCGACGTGTTTGACGCATTGTCACTTGAGCTTGCAGGCTTCCCAAGCCTCACATCAATGGCTTTCTTGATCTGAGCAGTGAAGGAACCCGCACTACTCTTCCCAAAGAACTCTTCAGTACTCGTCCCCTCATCGATGACCGCCGTCATGGAGTCAACAGCAGAAGGACTGTTTGAACAAACTGAAGCTCCGACATTGCGTTGACCACTATGTGAATCTGGTCTGGGGCCGCTGCCGGGGGTAGAAGTCACTGGGGAGTGATGATGTGGCGGTAGTGGCGGTGGTGGCGGCGGTAGTGACGGAGGCATAGACAATCGCGGCGGAGGCTCGTATGTATTCACCGCTGGAAGAATCGGAACAGGTGGGCTAGCCATAGAGGGAGTCCTAGAACTACCCTGTCTTTGCACTGGCAATGCTTGTGCTGGAGGAGCAACAGGACGTCCATTCTGGGCTGCAGTGAAAGGCGCTGCTATTGACGGGCGATGGTGTATGAAGGCCGCCGAACTAGCGCTAAAGTTGCACTTGTCCCTCAGAGCCAATTTCCTGCTACAGGAGCCACAGACTGCAACGTCTTCTTAGCCTTTGTCCCCCTCCCCTTCCGGGGCTGGCTGAGTGAGTGAGTGTCTGTCTCACCTGGTCGTACACCGTCACACTTGACCTTCTTGGCTCTGCAGTTATCGCAAGCGACATCAATCTTGAGGCGTTTTGCCCCACTCTGGCGATTAGCAGAGGCACCGTCATCTGTTCGTCGTGGAGGCTCCATGCGTAGTTCCGTATCCGAAGGGAATGTCGCTGGTTGTTGGGTCGGGAGAGGATGGATTTTCGGAATGGACATGAATTGGTTCGGAACGGGGGATCCCCAGAATTAAGAGATAAGATTATGGGATGGCTTACGGCTAAAATCCGGGGAGCATTAGCGGCGTTCGGAGAATCTCTCTGCATTAACTCACTCGGAGCTCGTCGGTAAGTGGTGACATGCCGGATAACTACAGCTGACTGAGCTGAAGTGATATGATAGTGAACCGGTACAAAGCTTTTTACTGCTCTCGTGACTTAATTGCAATATTGTTTGTATCTCCATTTGATCAATAACTCCAGCCGAGTTCTGTAGGTGATGGAGCTTGACCTCTCCAGACCCAATCGGTGACCCTTGTTCCAATCAATCAACAGGCAAGGTTCCCCTCTTTCTCCGCATCCTCAGTCTCCTCTTCTACGCGTCACTTTCGCATCTCGTCCCATTGACCCGCGTTTTTGACTGGCTCCACCCAAGTTGGCCGATTTCTAACAAAAATCTCATTCGCTGGTTGGAAGTTGAGCCTAAACAATACTTTTAGCTTCAGCGCCATGAGCGTAGGGTAGCTTACTTACCCTCCGTCCAGCAATGGGAGTCGGATCATGTAAATTTTACCCTTTGCTGCTGCCGGAATAGTCCAGAGCGTGCATCCACATGTACGGCAAAATGCTTTCTCTTTACAACTTCCGCTGAATGTGTTAGAGAGCAAGTACTTCGTAATAGCATCTTTTGAGGCAGTGGAGACATCGACATCTCGAGCCGTGAACTTTCCAATCTGTCAGGTGGAAGTTAGTTTCAACCACAACAGCCCACGAAATGAGATTCTATACCAGTTGATGAGTGCCACCAGCCCCTATACAGCAATGTTCACAGAAGCATGACAGTACTGTGACTGGTTCTGATGAAATTGCAAACCTCACGTTGCCACATAGACACTTCCCCGAGTAAGGTGCTGGCATGTTTTCGACTGATCTTCAGCTACGAAAGTAGGCTCGGTGAGAAAGACTTCATCTATCTCAAGCATAACCTTTCATCACTTCAAATGTATTATACCATGTGGTATCTGGAAAAGGTGTTGCCATAATCACTTACGGATGAGCGCCGGAAGAGCTAGTTTCACACCTTCCGGATTCACTCCGAGTAGGACGGCTTTGATCCAAGTCTCGGACCCGATCCGAGGAACAGCAGACTATTGCCTAAATTACGTATAGTACATGTTAGGTTCCGAGTCCCTAGTGTACCGGCATGTTGGTAACGTTCAGTCCCGGGCCAAGACCCAGACCCAGACCCAAAGTAGCGCCTTCGAGTTAGTAGAGGGAGCTCTGGAAGTGCTAGGTGCATGATGAATGGAGACGGAGCTGAGACTCGCATAGAGATTTTGGAGGAATTAGCCTATTAGTCCTTCTAGTGAGTGACATGGGCCTAACGGCGACCGGTATTTGCATCATTGCGTGAACTCTAGCTAAGACACGCAGCGACTTTCGGCTCTCACATGGAATGTGTTAGGACAAGGAAGCGACTGTCGTGATGAATATAGTAGATTTGAACTCTCTAAATCTATGGATCGAAAATAGCCTTTTGCACCTTCACCACAGTAGCTCCAACAATATCGACTGAAGAGACTCCTAGTGAGAAGCGATACTCGCCTTCATCAATCACCCACTTCTTCAGCCCGGTATCGAAATGTGCCAAGTCTCTCTGTTTCACCAGAAGCTTAACCAACTTCGCCTCACCGGACTCCAGTCGAACCTTCTGGAAAGCCACGAGAGCCTTGATCGGGTGATCAGGAGACTGCTCAGCTGGACCAGCATAAACCTGCACCAATGCACCGCCAGATTGCTTTCCAGTGTTAGTTACTTTAGCAGAGACATACCAGTCGTCATGCTCGTGAGAAACATTATCCAGATCATATGTAAAAGTCGTGTAAGATAGGCCATGGCCGAAGGGGAAGTTAACTTTCTCCCGTGGAAGTCGATCAAAGTGACGATATCCGACAAAAACACCCTCGGCGTAAGTAACCTTAAGCTGGCCGTCTACATATTCGCCAGGGAAGTTTCCGTGCGCAGGTGAGTCCTCAATGCTACTAGGGAAGCTCACTGGTAGTCGACCTTCAGGATTGACAGCTCCCGTAAGGACATCGGCGATAGAGTAACCGCATTCTTGGCCAGGGAACCAAGCTTGCACGACAGCGGGGACTTGCTCCAGCCAAGGCATAGCGATAGCGACACCGGTAGAGTTGACCACTACAGTGTTAGGGTTGACTGATGCCACTTTAGATACAAGGGCGTCTTGCGTGCCCTTTCGAGGGAGATTGAAACCATCTTGGTCGCGACCTTCAGTCTCCCACTGAGGATCATGTCCAGTAAACACAATCGCGTAATCAGCAGCTTTGGCTACCTCAGCAGCTTCTCCGACAAGATCTGCATCGTGGTCGGATTCTAGTGAGAAGCCGACACGAACACCACTACGACCTTCAAGAATAGTCAGACCTATCTTGGTAGGCGGATCACTGCAGATTTTGAGGCGATAGGTCTTTCCTCCCTCGAACTTGTTGCGGAACTCAGGCTCTGGAGCAGCGAGGAACAGAGAGCCCATAGGGTCAGTGCAGTTGGCAGTCTGCTCATAGATGATCTCGCCATCAACATAGACCCTTGTAGGTCCCAATCCAGAGCAGGCGATGTAGTGCTCTCCTGTCTCAGCTGGCGTAAAGTCGCCGACAATTTCAAGTCTCCTCCAGAGTGACTCTTGTGATCCAAGAGGCGAGTATGCAGAAGTTGGCTGTCCAACAGTAGATACGGGCTCAGATTCACCCTCCTTGAACAGCTGCCGACTGAACCCGGGTTTCCCATCAAGACCGACGACTTTACCGCAGAGACCATCGGGATGAATAGCAGGAAGTAGACGCTCGCGATGAGCACCTCGAGCGTATGTGAACTCGACGTCATCGCCAAGGGCCTCGTGCAATCCCTGCCAGGGAGTGATCTTGCGGTACGCATTGACAGCCGCACTGCCACCTCCGTGAGCCATGGCGTCTTTAGCAAATCCGATAAGAGCAATCTTCTTTTTCTTAACCTTTTCTTTGGTCAGCGGAAGGAGGTCTCCCTGATTTTTCAGCAAGACAATACCCCGTGCACCGGCCTCGCGGATCATGCTTCGCAGTCCGGGGGTATTAGTGTCTTGACCAAGAGCAACAGAGTGCGACTCTGCTTCACGGGCCTTGAGCTTCAGCGCCCACTCAACAACAGACTTGGCGCGCTCGTTGATGGTGCTTTCTGCCAATTCTCCCCGCTCAAGTGCCTCCTTGACAGCATCTTCCTTTCTTAGACGGGGAGGACCAGGCATCTCCAGGTCCAAACCAGCATCGAGCGCTGCAGCGACGGAATTCGTACCACCCCAATCACTCATGACAAGGCCTTTCCAGCCCCATTCACCGCGCAAGACCTCTTGTAGAAGCCACTTGTGCTCATCGCAATGGACACCATTGACATGATTATAAGCTGTCATGATCGCCCATGGATTCGCTTCCTTCGCAGCAATCTCAAACGGCCTGAGGTAAATCTCGCGCAATGCACGTTCATCAATGGTCTCATCGACAGTGGTACGAGCTGTCTCTTGCTCATTGGCCACGAAATGCTTTATCGTAGCCGATATACCAAGGCTTTGAAGTCCTTGTATGACTTTTGAAGACATTTTACCGGTGAGAAATGGGTCCTCACTGTAGCTTTCAAAATTGCGACCACCGAGAGGATGGCGATGCATACAGACTGTTGGACCGAGCATGCAGTTCACTCGCTTGCCCCTCGCTTCAGCACCTAGAGCCTTGCCAAATTTCTCGGCAAGGTCTAGGTCAAATGTCGCTGCGAGATTGCATGCTGCTGGGAAACAGGCCGACTTGATATCGAGATCTGTTGCTGCAGAGCGAATTCCATTTGGCCCGTCAGCGGTCTTGAATCTGTTAGTAAATAGTTGGAGGAGTCAAGAGATAAAACTGACCTTGATTGAAGGAACTCCTTTTTCTGGATAACCAACTGTGTCTGAGAAGTTCCGACCAGCCAAGAGGGAAATCTGATAAGTTAGCTTAGTCCGTCTTCATCAGTTGATAGAGTAGCGTACCTTCTCCTCCAGCGTCAGTGACTGCAAGATCGCATCAACATCCGTGTTTGCCATTTTGCCGTTGCATGCCTTGAAACTACTGGGGCGGGGCGAGTAATAAGCAAGCCCGGATCTCTTCTCTCTGACTTGCGTGCGGGTCAACGTCGGGGAACTGTGTCGCTAATTTTGTGGAGGTTCTGAGGGGAATATCTCCAGCTTGGGACTGGCTCAAATGGTAGTAAAGCATCCACCAGACGTTGACCAGCTTCGGCAAAGCGACAACAGGGACTAGAAAATTGGTCAAGGCTCGAGTCATGGGCGAGAATATGACCAATCGGCTGGGCGCTGTTTCGGAAGACATGACAGTGGGCCAATTATAGCCTGGTCCGAAGTCTCGGAAGAGCTTGGAATAGCGTCGGACCAAACGCGTCAAGCCAAGACCCCATCAAACAAGTTGTCAATCTCTTCAAGCGTCAAAGAACACTCCAAGTTTCCCCATGGGGTGTCAGTTTACCACCGCGTGGGGTAGCATTGTATCTACATAATCTTTTTCTGCTTTCGTTGCTTCAGATATAATTAACCTCAATGACCCTGGTGTTCTGAGTTTCTGAACCTTCATCATTAGTCGCTGATTGACGTTGGGACATCTGATAGGACTATCGATCATCTCCAAGAGTTATGGTTTCCTCACCGGCAGAGAAGAAAGGTGCTGCCGCGGCTGCCGGCAATGACCTTGCAGCAGTCAGTTTACTCTCAAGATGTGAATGGTGGGCATTGGATGCTAATATTCTCGCCAGGTGCTCCCCGATGATGCTCGACCTTGGTATCGCGTACCGCATCTCCTGAAACTTAACCTTCTCCTTCTTATTCCTCTGGTGTCATCGGGCGCAATTGGTTATGATGGTATGCTTAGCGCGGGACAAACTCATCACCTTTACTAATATGTACAGGGTCGATGATGAACGGTCTTCAGACCCTCCCTCAATGGAGAGGTTACTTTGGACAGCCTGAAGGTGCCATTCTCGGTGCTCTCAACTCCGTATACCCAGCTGGAAAGGTCATCGCCCTATTCTTCGTCACCTACGTATGCGATCGATTCGGCAGAAAGACAGCCATGATGGTCGGAGCCTTGACTTGCGTCGCCTTTGCGATCATGCAAGCTGTGTCACAGAACTTGGAGACTTTCATTGCCGCGAGAGCTATCCTTGGTTTCTTCACAAGTTTCTTGGCCCAGCCTAGTCCTATTCTCATCACTGAACTTGCCTATCCCACGCACCGAGGCAAGCTCACCGCTCTGTACAACACATCCTTCGTAAGTACCTACTCGTCAACCTCAAAGAAAGGCATCCACTGACTTGACAGTACCTCGGAGGTATCATCGCAGCCTGGTGTACATACGGAACCTTCAAGATCGACTCAACATGGAGCTGGAGAATCCCCTCTCTTCTCCAGGGTGCCCTCCCCTTCCTCCAGCTCATCGCCATTTGCTTCCTCCCCGAGTCTCCCCGATGGCTCGTCGCCCACGGCCGACGCGAAGAAGCCCGCAAGATCCTCGCCACGTATCACGCCGGCGGTGACGCAAACGCTCCACTTGTCAGCTTCGAGATGGCGGAGATTGAGGGTGCTTTGACGCACGAAGCCGATGCCATGTCACAGAATTCTTGGCTCGAACTCGTTAGAACTCCCGCGAACAGAAAGAGAACCCTCATTGCCGTTATTGTCGGATGGTTCGCTCAGTGGAACGGTATCAACCTCGTCAGGTATGCGGTCTCACCCTGAGCCCGTGTTTATGTATCTGTCTAACATCGCCTGCAGCTACTACCTTGTCCTTGTCCTCAACACGATCGGTATCACAGCTGCCAAGGAACAGACCCTCATCAACGGTCTTTTGCAGATCTCGAACTGGCTTGCTGCGATCTTTGTCGGTGCTATGTTAGTCGACAGACTCGGACGTCGCACCCTGTTCCTTCTGTCGACTTGTGGCATGTTTGTGTCGTACATCATCTGGACCGCTCTCAGTGCTTCGTTCGACAGTACTCGAAGCCCAACTACCGGAAAGGCCATCGTCGGCTTTGTATTCATCACATTCTTCTTCTACGCTATTGCTTGGGCCCCTCTTCTTCAGGCCTACACTGTTGAGATCTTCCCGTACACCCTTCGTAGCCGCGGTGTCTCCGTCATGTACGTCAGCACATTCGTCGGTCTCGTCGTTGGAAACCAAGTGAACCCAATTGCCATGAAGAACATTGGTTGGAAGTACTACATTGTCTTCTGCTGCATTCTTGCCTGTCTCATTGTCGTTATCTGGCTCCTTTTCCCCGAGACAAAGGGTCATACTCTGGAGGAAATCCAAGCCATTTTTGAGGGAACATCTCATGGGGCTCTTTACGCCGGTAAGCTGGAGGATATTGAGCATGGAAGAGTAGATCAAGATGGCAAGAAGGATAAGAAGGTCGACCAAGTTGAGCTTGCTTAGGTGGAACAACCAGAGTCCTAGATTTTGTAACAATAATTGTAGCCGATGGGCAACTATTGACATTTACTTTGTAACCGGTTTGAGCACATTGATTAGAGCTCTAGCAACGATGTTCCGATGGCGACCTGCCGACATGTACAAAGAAGACGTCCGAAGCGGTCTCTTGTAACATGCCGGAAGATCTATCAAACGAGTGACTGCCATGTACGCATCATACAGTACCACCACCACTTTAGAAGATGTGACTGAGCACGACCGATGGATGTACCGTGCCTCAAATAATGATAGGCGAGTTTCTGTCGATTCTCATCAGTGTCCTATCATATCCGAAGCTGTACAAACAAGGCACGATAAGTTCATATCTTGTTCTGAAATGTAAGTTGTAATTTGGTAAAGAAGAAGTTTCATCACCTATAAAGACGAGAGCTAACTCTGCATCCCTGGTGCTAGTTCAAAACACATCGCACGGAACAAGGTCGAGGACCCAATCCACAATATCATCAATCATTCATTAATCATGAAGTACTCAGCCGTCGCTCTTCTCACCCTCGCCCGGGGCATTGTTGCTATCCCGTCCCTGCTGGAACAGATCAAGCAGAGCCAGTCCAAGGTTCTGGTGCCTGATCAGGATATATCGTTAGTATCTCTATCTCAAACTACCCATTGTGCCTTGTAATCCAATGCTTAGCCCATTGCGGTCCATAAGATGGCAATCTTACTTTACTAACGCGAAGCCATAGTCTTTCTATCAAGCTTTCGCAGGTACCTATGCACAGAGCGAAGCCCCAAACTAAGCAGCATGATGCCTGCTGGCTCCTTTGTGCTTCTGAGGAGATTGAGTGCCCAGATGGGTGGGTAAGTTGATCTACACTCCTTTTGACTGCTGGCTTGCGCTAATCAAGAGAAAGTATTCCTCTCATCAGGTTAGATCACCTTATTGACTAAACATGCTCATAGCTAACCTTGAATCCTAGGGCGATTGCTGGACTTGTTGTCACGTTACTGAAACGCTACACTGAGCGGTCTCAAAGCAATACATGTGGATATTATTGCCTCTCAACAGTGCAGGCTGGAATACTGGCCTTGGGGGATTCTTCGACAGTCACTCGCTTAGTTCGTCTTTGTTTGTCATTCTTGAAACAGTCATTCACTTGGTAAAACAAACCATGAAATAAGAGAACTATAGCGCTATTCTTGGATATGCTGGGATGTCTTATGGAGGTAACGAAGCGCATCTAGGTCAAGCACAGCCAATACTATAGCCTCAGTCTAGTCGCCAAGAACTCCATGTGACATGTATGAATGTTTAATTACTGAAGTCCCCGGCCAATCTCATCCTCCGTTATGTGGCTGTGTATCATGTGGTCTGAGGAGCTGATAATGACAGCCGTGCCACGTGGGGCTCTTGCTCAGTGAAGCTTTGGAAACAAAGCAGCCAGGCTAACAAGGTTCGGAAGGGAGCTGATGTCTGTGGTGATTTAAGCTCTCTACCAACATACCCGATTTCGACGGTAGCTCCTGTGTGTCGTCGGTGCCCTTGGCCGACTTGAGGCCGAAAATTCAATTTGAATTTGTTCAAAGATGAAGGCTCACAGGAGCTCCGCACACAACTTGTTGCAATTATTATAGTATTGCGGTTGAAGCCTCCTTCAAACCCTTATGCTTATCCCATATCACAACTATATCTGTGTTAGAGTTAGGACAAAACTGATATGGTAGGTTGGGTTATTTTAGACTCATTTCTACCAAAGTTAGCATGATAAAAACCTTGCACACTAGAGTTTAGCAGAACATATGCCTATTATAGTCTCATATGGGTGGAAAATACTTTGCCTTTGATGTATCTTCACACCTTGTTTAATAGGGAGCTTCGACTATTCAAGAATCCCGTTTTCGCTTTGGCTTGAATCAAGTTCTTTTCTTCATTCGCCCCTAAGCATTCGTACAGCCAGTGATCATACGATATGGCGCGCTTTTTAGAGTGCCATGCACGCATCAGAAAGCCTGGTCGTCGCTTTGAATGGATCACGAGATGGCCTCGATGGTTTCAATGTACTATGGAGGTATTTGGCGCTATCGCTCCCTATCTTTGCTATCTTTGCTGCTACAAAAGGGGCCATCCAGGATCCATGAGTCGTGCTGTGGTCAGCTCATCGTTGAATGCAGCAATGGACTACGATGAAATACCCCGAGAGATGGTAATCCTACCACAAAAGATGAATACAGTCCGAATACCTAATGAAATATTCGACGCCATCCTCAGATTCCTTCCTCACAGCTCGCTGTATATACTACGCCTAACGTCACGAGGTTTGCGCCAATATATAGACAACGATCCTGTCTTTCGCAAATTTCAGATGCTGAGCCGTTGGCATAGGACAGCGCCGGCCGCTGTTCGAGGCAGTCGCGAGATATATACTTCTTTACGTCGCAAAATTCTATGCACTGTGTGCCGGGCCATAAGCACAGATGAACTACGAGAAAAGCTAATATCCTTATGCGAACCGAGGAGGTGCACTGGCTGCAAGAAGGATCATCCTGGAATATTCTTTCCCACGAACAGTAGGAAAAGAAACAAGTGTGTTGGATTGCTCGGTCATTTCGATATATGCTCTCACCGGTGACTCGATTTTCAATGGAGGCTCCCTAAAACTTTGGCAAAATACCCAATCTACGACCGCTGTATGGACGGATCACATGCTGCTTTCGAAAGGAGTGATGAGGATCCTGACCTTATTTCACAGCAATACATACCTACTATCGAAGTGAATACCTGGAAGTACCCGGGCATAATCGCCACGACGACTACATTGACCTTTGAAATCAGCGGACAAAGGGAAAAAAAAAATTAATGATCCGATATATCATGAGAGATGTTCTCCAAGATTATGGCCAACTTTGTCCACATTCTTCAGCCGCAATGGAACGCTTGCTCTACAACTTGGAGTGTACCCTTTGCTGCTGCAACTGTTTTGAAAAGTCAATTGCAGCGAGAGATGATGGTTGTGTCAGCCCTTGTTACACATGCCAGGAGTGCAACGTTATATACGTCTGGGAACGCCCACGCAGCACGTTCAAGGGGTGTTGCAAGAAGAAGAGAGGCTTCTCAAATGAGAACTCATTTCGGTTACATATCAGCCGCCGATGGACATACTTAGACCCATTGAGTTTCGAATGGTTTCGGAGCATACAATATGGTGATGCCGGGAATCCCGTTCTCACGGACAGAACAAAGCACGTTTTGTGGTGTGATCAGCTTGACTGTGGCACTGGGTCTGGCCATAGATGGCTGAAACTGGTAAAACTCTTCTCGCACGTCTTTGGTTCTAATCAGTGTAACGACCTGGAGACAAGCCGATTCGGGTATCGCTGTGGAACTCAAACAGTCAGCTTTCCCAAGGCTTGTAGTTGGAACTTGGAATACGATATCTACGAAGAAGCAAGAAGAAGATATCCGGAAGAGAAGAAGGGTTCCTTCGATTCGTGGTGTAGGTTTTTCAATGTTAGAGCACAAGGAATACTGAGGTTGCGATCTCTTCTGAATCCGCGACAGGCTAATGACGATGGGTAATGAGGAACTGATTTCTTCTATGCATGTTACCAATCACCACTCGCTTTATCACCAATGAGAAAATTATTGTTCAAGGAACTATTCGAATGACGAAGTTAATCTAACTCATTGGTTGGTCTGGCAATAAGCGAAACAGACACCGCCAAAGATCTGTTAATTTCTCGTTTGTGTATTGATCCTTTTGCCTTGATTCTTTTGCCATGGCACTCAGCTCCAAGACGAAATTTGGATATACACAAGCTCTCGTTTCCTGCCATTCCTTTAGCCTCCTCGGAGACGGTACAATACCTGCTTCTTGAAAGGTGCAAAACTCCAGTTTTTCAGCGGCAAGAGACAACATTGCTGACTCAACGTCATATGGCACAACCTCCATATACTTTATCAGGGACATGACGTGATGGCAAGGTTGCCGAGCCTCCTTTGTACTTCTTTCAACGAAAGCACTAGCTAGCGACTGAGAACCACCCTGCACAAACAGGAAGTCGACCAGTTCCTTACAGCGTGTTTGAGACGAGATCCGTTGCAGATCCATTCATCCAATTCTTTATCTTGGGTGAATATGAACCGGACCTTTGGGGGGGGGGGGGCAGAAGACTCCGGATAGAGAGACATATCTCGGACAGGGGGGATTTGCTTGAGGAACGGCTTTAGTTTAGAAAATAAATAGTGGAGGAGAAAGCTTAGCTTGGCTTCTAGGAAGATAGGATATATCTTGTCCCCAATAG